>JAYJLV010000046.1:20531038-20545468 GCA_036873485.1 Torymus texanus
GTGTACGTCTCTATGTATATATATAGATATATATATATATATATATATGTATAGATGGATCGTACCGAGTATGTGTCAACTTGCAGCTACGAAAACCACAAAGTAAATGTGCTAGTATAGCGCGCAACTCACGTAAGGTGTGCATCTGCACGCGCGGTAAATTGACCCACGTTGGATGACGAGCGACAGTAGCACAAAATACAATGAGATAGCAAGAGAAGGAGCAAAGCAGAGATAGAAATAGAGAGTCGGAAGGGCCAAGGAGAGGGAAGCCTTAATCACGAGATTCGCGCTCGCGCGTCTAATTGACTCATAGTCGCGCGCATGCACTCTCTCTCTCTCTCTCTCTTGCTATACGCTTCTCTGATCAAAGTTTCGGGATTGAGTTAGCGAGCGCGAGTATAGTCGCGGCCACGGCCGTACTCGCGTCGATTTTGATGTATTGAAGCCGAAATCCTGCTACGAGGCGTAACCATAGAACTTGACACTCTGAGACGCGCGCAAGCGCTGTAGCACAGTAACCAACGCGTTAACGACCGGTACACAGAGACAGCTCCTCTCTCGTGCGCGGTGCCGTCATGGAAGCGAGAAGGAGACTACGCGCGTGCATCGCGACCGGGTTACGCGATATTTTCGTATGTATCGTAAGGGCATCGTTTGCACATATACACATATATATGTATATACCCGCACTAAGCTCTAGAGTTGATGGGATTTCGGTTTAGTGGATGGTAGTTTCGCCTTTGCTTCCTTATGGGCAAAGTTTTCAGATGTTTGGCAGAAAGTTCGAGAGGTATATGATGATACCGTGCGACGCGGGGCAACGTTGCTATGATGGACGAGAAATTACGGTGGCGATGCGTGGTTTATATTACGCGTGAATTATATATAGATAAAAGTAGCCGAGAATGAAAGAAATGAGCGAGGGGTGAACTTTTATTTTGGAAGTAGTTAACGAAAGAGGCTTTTTACGAAAATCATAGTGGATTTGTACAGATGTAAATAAAATGTAAAAAATTTATATATCTCATTAGTTTAAATGTATAGTTTTTTTTTGGCACAATAAAATAACGCTTATATTTTCCCCAACGTTTAATTTTAAATTAACTTAATGTTCCGAGCTAAAAACAATTATTCTAATTAGCAACACACACATCTTGGTTTTCCAACCGCAATTTCGACTGCATTAAAAATTCGTTCTTCATTGTTCCGAATTTAAGCATAGCGCATATTATAAAAACGTTGTGCTGTTCGCGATGTTAACGCACGAATTACAAAGCGCGCCACTTAAGTAAGAATATAAATGTTTGGGTCGCGGCCAATTTCGAAATATTTTACATAAATATGCAAATGGCCGCGAGTTCGCGCTCTTGCTCTTCCTCTCCATCCCTCGCCCTCTCTTTTTTCTGCTGGCTTCACTTTGATTTCCGCGTACCGACATCCAAATGTCTAAACGTCGCGTCAGAGTGATTTACGCTCGTGTGTACAGGAGACAACGCCGAGTAGTGGTACATACGAGGAAAAGAGCTACTTTATCCTGGTCCATAAAATTTTACACGATCATTGTGGGATTTTTGGTTAATTAATTGAGATCATATATATGTACGTGGGCATGTGAATTGTGAAAGTATGTGCACACGTTTGGATGCATATATGCAGAAGTCAAGCGCGGACAACGCGTTGAAAATTCGCTGGCATCAGCGCGACTAACGGATAAAAGCGATAAGATAAAACAGATAAAAGAAATATGAGACGCGGCTCGGCCAATGATTTTTAACAATTCCATTACGAAATTTGTTCATTTTTGTAGGACAATTTTGAATTTATCCGCAAATTATTGAAACTACTTCTTATGGTATAAAATTTTATAAAGCTTGAAATTTTACTTGTCAAATTACTAGAAAATGACCCAAATCACAATTGAAAAAGAAAAATCTCATCATCTCACACGAAAATCATTACAATAAATCCGGATTCGAAATCTAAACGTGATGTTAAATTTTTATTCGCGCTCTAATTGGTTTGAATATTGTAAAAAAATAAAGCTAACTACATGTTATTTATTTGTTTTTAAATTTAAATGAAATTGACCTTTGAACCTGAAAAAAAAAATTCGTAATTGTAATTATTAATTCTAACGGTGAATAAATCCGGTTTTCGTAACAATGAAATTGTCGTTCTTTTTAAAGATATAAATATGTGGATACAAGTGGAATAAAATCAAACATGATGCTCAACTAATTCAGGAAATATACTCAATTGTCAGTTCAATCGCTATAATAATCGTAATTTTATCAGTTTTGATGACTATACCGTTCCGTATACATTGCCTTCACTAAGTAAGACCTTAATTGAAACCTTAATTGATTAAATAAATAACTTAATCTACTCTAATAGAATCGATTTCTTATGCAAATCACCGACGTTGTATTAAGGTTTGAACTCTGTTTGGTTTAATGTCCACGAGCGTTTGTCTGTGTGTGTGTGTGTGTGTGTGCGTTACCTGTATATGCACAGATGAGCAATTGAGCATATTCACACATTTTAAGCACGCAACGTTATAATGCAATATTTTCAAAAAGGTTGTAGCTAGCACTTCATTGCGCCAATTAATCCAACAAAATTAACTTGAACTGACCTCGCTCACACTGAATAACCCATTTTAGCATTTATTTGATTTTCTGTAGTATTTGCTCTTTTCCATCATAATTAACGTGTTACGATTGAGAACGATCGATAAAAAAAACCGTTACGGAATCTAATACACGCATATCGAACAGGTGAGCATGAAAATAAAAAACATTGCAATACATTTTCAATTTATAATTCTAAATTATTTCACGTGTTAAACTTATTCAATGTAAATTTTCATTTCCGAATAGTCTTTAATAAATTTCACATAAAAATGAAAATTGATAACAGATTGAGAAGTAAAAGAGGATTCCATTGAAATTCAATGTCATCCGAGCAAAAAATACAGTATATAACATTCAGTCTATCACACATCTACATTTCCCCGCGTATTCGAGAACATCAACTCTCCATCTCTTTCTGGTACGCGCGCACACCCGCGTGCGACAAACCCATAAAGCAGTCAACTTGCGCAGAGGCGCAAAAAAAAGGGGCGCGCAAAAAGCTCTCCCCTCGCACACATTGAGCCGACAGGAGGCAAAATCAAGCTGATCCGGCTAAAAATCGCTCCCCCTCATGAAAATTCGCACTTGCGCCCATCCAACTTCCTCTGTTTCAAGCACACACCATGCTGTCAAAAACGACACATCGCGAGCTAGCAAACGAACGCGCCGAAACGAGTGTCGAGGTGGCAATTTTAGCGGGAGTCTCGAAAACAAAAGTGAGGGATCCCATATACATATATATAGCTCATACATACGTATGTCTATATGTGTGTATATGCAAGGGTATCACCCTTTTGCGTGAGCCCTGCTTGGAAAGGAGTCAAGTTGCGTTATTCCGCCAGTGGCTGTTGTCGGATGCGCGCGAGGGTGAGGCAAACGCGCGTACTATATGTACTGCGTGGGCGCGTGTGATGCACGCGAAGCGCAAGAGAGAGAGAGAGAGAGAGAGAGAGAGAGGGGGGACGGCGACGACGACGATGACACACAGAGCCGAGAGATGACAAAGAGATGAGTCGTGACGGGAGATTTGATTAATAAGTGCGCGACAGGCCGACAGGTCCTTTATGCCGCGTGCACGTATATACACGTATACACACACGTGAGACGAGCAGGCGATGTTTTCACGTGCGTTTCGAGGTAGACGCCGAGCTCCGCGCGCCTTCGTTTGCTTTTTAATGAGGGTTGCGATGAAAGTTGATTGTTACCCTGTGACGGTTTTTGTTCGGTGAATCGCAAGAATAGATTGTCGCTTCAATAGAAACTTTTAATGGAATTTACATATCTTGTCGTGAAATGTCCTTTTTGACGTTTATATATAGAAAACGCAGAGAAATCGGCGGTAGCTCCGATACTAGATAATTTTATTTAATTTAGTTCAGAATTCTTTGCTCTCTAAATTTGAATGAAGAGAAATTTATTTAATCCGCGTCAACATTCACTTATTTGATAAGTCAAAAGTCACAAAAAATAATAAATATTCCATATACTAAAGTAAAGTCTTTCCACTCGTTTAATACACTAACATCATTTTATTCGCCGTAAAGTAAAATTGCACTTACTCAATAAGAGAAAATTCGATATACTGCAGGGAAATACCATTATTTAATTGAATTAAGACTTATTTTCATATGTGTGTATTTCCATATGTGGGTATGGTAGCCTTATTATTGAAAACGTAATGGATGCATGAAATAAAATGCTCATTAAAAGAATCAATTATATAAAATTATGTTATAGATATAAAATTTGATATAAATCTATAACAAAATTAATTGAATAAAACTTTAATTTAATAAGAATGGAAGTGTATTCTAATATCATTAATATACTAACAAAGAACAACAATAAAGCGAAGCACAAATTTTTTGCTCTAATAAATGATTGTTCACGCTCGGAACAAAGCTACCATTCATTGTAAGAAGTGCGAAAGCTCGGCTGCCCATCCAAGACACTGTTGCCTTAAAAAGAAAATCGCGAAATGAAACTAACAAGGAAGCATTAAGAATTCGCAAGCGTCACCTCCTGCGTCATATTGACAGAGAATTAAACAAAGCCTTCCTCACGTATATACGCACCCAAGCGCGACGTGCCCGAGAGTTGATCTCGTCACGTCCTGCGTTCGCGCGCGACATCCCAATTAAATCGAGAAACAAGATGACGACTCGCGCCGTGGATGCAGAAAGAGAGTGCCATGCACACATCGAGAGAAGGCGAGAACGAGAATTGAGAGACACCCTATACGCTCTCGCGAACAAGAAAGCTCACCTGATTGTTTTCTCCCTCCCCCTACCACCCCCTTTCTGCGGATGGCGGATACAAGAGAGAAAGAGATAGATAGTCTCGTCTTTGCGCTCGTTCACTCGGAAGCGGTAGCGACCAGAGCCGTAGCCACGTAATTCCGCGAATTGTTATGATAATGCCTTCTCGGCCGCAGTCTTTTTTCCCTCCCTTTTTTCCCCTTCTGTTGTCGGCCTTTTCTTCCGTTTTGTTTTCCTTCCGCGCGGCCCCGTCTTCATTACTCTCCTACCATCCCATCCACCTCCTCCTGCCAGCGCATGAATATAGAGTGCGGTGGCGGCAAAGTCACGGTCCAGCGCTGAATTCCAGATTATTTTCCGAGGAAATTTGCGTTCGTTAGCTCGTACGAGCCATGCGGAAATTGTGGTGGCACGCGTTCGCTCGCGCTATCTCCGTCCGCCAAGGCGACGACGGCCCCCGTTCCGGCCCGCCTGGCCTATTCGTTAGCGGATTTTCCAGCGCCATGAGAGAGAAGAAAGGAAAAGGCTGCGCGACCGCGTGATGTCGCCGACGCTTTTTTTTTCTCGCTGTGAAACAATCGTAGCTGCGTCGTTCGCGGTCGGCTTTGTTTGTTTGACATTGTCGTGAATGTGTTATGTGATTAAAATTGCAATCGAATGAACTGGTTTTATTACTTCAGGTAGTAGGAGATCAGAAACAGGGAGAGGAGAAGGTATATATAGGTTAAAAATTATAATTGATGTGATATTCGTCGACTTGATAAAAGAAAGTGCTATCTTGGAGTCGGATATTTAGATAGATAGAAAAACTCGAGAACTGCTTGAAAAGGTACCTTACTGGAATATTTTTTTTTGAAATTACAAACTTATAAGGTGATCTCTTTAATTAAACTTTGGTATGTAAAAGTAAACTTTGCATATAAAAATAAATCTTGGATCAACAAGGGGAAACAAATAATAAAAATGGCTTTAACGGCGGGTTGAACCTTCGTGTTTTTATGTATAAAATATTGAGATATAAAATACATATTTCACCTCAATCATGATCTATCATCTCAGTATTTCTAAAAATCTGCACCGAATATATTTGAAATCGTCTTTTTTCTAATGATATGGTCCGAGAATAATACTAATCGCATCTGATCAAATAAAATCCATGTTGAATTGTCTGAACACGATTTTTGTTTTCGAGAAGTATTTAATTAATACTCTAGATCATCGGAATACCATTATTCTTTCCTTGAGATATAACAATTGCAAATTTGAGTCGAATACTTTTTGAAAAACAAAAAAATTTTTACACTTGCCAAATTATTGAAAAAAAAAATGATTTTTTAAGTTGATGGAACATAACTGAGGATATTTAAGTTTAGTAGCTTAAAATAGATGAGAATACTAAAGTTGAGCATTATTTAAAGGATCCTAGAAAAATAAAAGACTGAATGTTAAATAATAACTAATTTATTTTAATGTGTAGAGTGTACGTGCTCAGTTATACGGATGACACGTTACGGTAAAAGTTGAATTAATACTGCTGAATTAATCGCAGAATAAAAACTTAATGCAGCTTGAGGCAGAAATTTCAAACTGCGTTTATGTATGCGTATGAATATTTGTGTCGAACAGTATAGGAGTGAATACTTTTATAATTTTTTTAAATTATTTTTTCAGTAAATTTTGTAAAACAACTTTTAAGATTTCCTATTTATTGCTTTCTCACAGAGAAAAGTTTACGATGGTAAAGTTTTCCATAGCACATGTTAGAAACGTTTACAAAGTAATTTGAAGTCGAAATACGAAAAGAATCTTGTAACTTTGCCAGTTTTCTTTTGAATTTTTTTAACAAAATTCAAAATTTTTTCTTTTCGTCAATGTTTAGGAAATAGCAGTGTTGTTTGGTTTCGAGGATACTTTTTCTTATATTAATTTTTTCAATTGTAAAATAAATTTCCATTTATATAGGGTTTAAAAATGTTATAAACTAAACTTCTAGGAATACTGACCCTTTGCTTGTTAATACAAATATTATGTTTCATTAATAGATTATATCGCAAACAAAAATAATACATTGCAATGCAAAGTTATTATGCTGATTAAGAATGAACAAATCTATATTTTATTGAAATTATTGTTTTCTTAGGATGATTATTTCCTGAAGTAAATTTATTCTATGAAAAAGTCGTTTTTTGCGTTCAACGATAATAAGAGTAAAATGAGTTTATTCGCTCTAAAATTTTTTAAAGGGGTAAAGTTTACACGTACTGATTAGTCGGACATATATGTGTATATATATATATATATTTCTTTTTAAATTTCAGAGACATTTAAGGTTAAACTTTTTTTTTTCATATATATAATTTTTTTAGTTATAATGTCTCCAGAATATAGCTTTATGTATAGACTTGAAATTATGAATATTTCTTTTTAAATTGCGAGATAAGTTTTATTTATTACAATTAAGTCTACTAGAAGCGTAGATATAAATTTCTGTTAAGGATATTAAAGCGAAAATAAAAGTTTGTATATAGATGTATTCAGCGAAAACATTCGTTAGATGCATATATTGCATGCATAGAAAAATATAGGGACAGCTGCAAGCACAGTACCTCATCATATGTTAATTATTTTTAATCCATATTTTCGTTTTCTTTTTAGTAGATCCCAAATCAATCCCCTACTAACCTTATCTAAACGAACGGCCAAACCGCTCATGTTGGCGCGATTCTTTTTTCCTTTTCGATTTTACTACGAATTCATTCTAATCCTCGTGCACACGACTACTCCATTAATAATAAATATGTTATATTCCGCGTGTGTTGTATTATGTATCGGATCGTAGAATAATTTCATGCATAATAGACTTCCCGGAATAAATTATCATACGTGTCGCGCAGGCGTATACGCGTGCGCACTGCAGAGTGCGAGAATAATAATTATAAAATAATTCATGTTTACGCGCACGTCTAATAATTCATCGGTATACGGCGCCCATCCCCCGTAAACATTATTACACGTGCGCGCGGGCGCCCGTCGTTAATGCGATTCTTATACAAAAGGTATACACTTCCACGCTCGTGTTACAGTATCACTATAACACTTTTCCTCACTACGCGCGCTGTACCACATACAATACACGAGTACAGCACGCGCGCGCGATCATTAATCGAGCCGCATTTCGGTGGTGTAGCGCGCTCCTGCGAATTCCGAATATTGCAAATATTCCTCGGGCGCACGCGCGCGCGCACATAGGTATACAATGGCGAGCGCATAGCGCACAATAACAATCAACCTTAGACAAAACCCTGACTAATGCCAACAGCCGCATATAACGCCTTTCTCGCCGGTGCTGAGTTGTGTGCATGCGCAGTCGCCTCGTCACACAATAGCCACAAGAGCCGCAGAAATCTCTCGACAACTCGTTTCCTCGGAATAAGGAATTATGTCTGTCCTTTCGCCTGGAGAAGTATATAGTGTGAAGGCGGAGAGCGAGTAGGGACATTGTCGAGTAGAAAAGGCCCGATAAAGCCTCTTCATCCGCTGCGCCGCGAAAGTTCCGTATTACGGCGAGAGATCTGCAGAGATGTCGGGTTCAGAGCAATGCTCGCGAGAAAGAGAGCGACGGAAAGACGTCGATCGTACTAAGACGGCTCGAAGTGGAAGAGAGAGAGAGAGAGAGAGAGAGAGAGGAAGAAGAGGAGACGACGACGATTCTGCAGCGGGCATAAACAGGCCGATGGTATACAGCGGAGGGAAAGGAGAGAAAAAAGGAACGGAAGAGGGCGGAAAGAAGGTGCGAGAGCGGCAGTTTTGATTTATTCGATTGAATTTATTAGCAAGACGGCGCTTGCACGCGAGGGGTTGCGGGGGTGTATATATACAGCGTCGCCCGGGCTGAATTGAAAGTTATGACGCGGTGGCAGCGGCGGTGGCGCGCAGGATGTAAGTGAAATTTAGGTCTGAAATAGTGCGGTCTCGGAATTGGCCGGGGAAAATTAACTTGCGGCCGGTAATTTGAATTATTCACTTTCCCACTCTTAATTATTCAAACGCGCGCTTTTTGGGGGGCCAGATATTTTACCCGGGGAAATACTTTAAATTTCAACTTCCCGCTGAAGGTAAACATTCGAAATTTTCAAAGTCAAATATAGAAAGTTCCCGAGAGCTAATTACTTTCGCAAACATAAATTGCTGTTTTCTACCTTGAGTCCTTGATACCCAGCTTGATAGGTATATAACATTCTACTTTCCTTTAAAATTTTATCAAGATTATATCTGTGACTTCCCGGAATAATCGAATAAGTCCAATTTTTTTGAAAATCAAGGTAACCCCGGATTTTGTATCTTCAAATAGGCCTTCTTCATTTACCATTTTCAGTAGTAGTAAAAATATTGCTGTAAAGCTACAATTCACCCGAAACGTAACCAGATAAGTCCACTTTTCTAATTTTGTGCCTGGAATAACCGGATTTTTCGTTTATCGTAGTTATCGTTTATTTTATCTATTCAAATTTAATGTGAATATCATAGATAATATATATTTATCTGTTTATTTAAAAAATTCCTGTATATTTTCAAATTATAAACATTTTAAAATTTTACAAAATTAGTACGATACAAATACAATACAAATGGTCGGAAATTTAATAGAAATGTCAGAAAAATAGAAATTTCTTGAATCAGTTAGAAAAATTCATTGAACAATTTCTAATTTTGTAATTTATAGACCCGTTTCATAATTAAATTAAAGAATACGCTCTAAATTAACGCGAACCACACTATCGGATATGTCCGTATTTTTTTCAGTTCTTAATCGTTTTTAACGCACCAGAAAATGTATAATTTGTTCAAACCAGTGTGTAAATATATGTTTTGAATGTGTTAATTGACTAGTCAAGTATCGCGATTCATCTCGTCTCTCCCGATCTTACATATAATTTTGAACATTAAAAACCCGCTTTTCTCGGAAACTCTAAAAGTGGACTTATTCGGTTATTCTGTAAAGCTACAGATATCAACTTAACCAAACATTTTGAAATTAAACTGTCTCAATTTACGGTAATCACACAGGTCTCATTCAATTTGAAATATCATAACTGACGTTCACTTTTTCTAAAAATTAATAATATAATTAACTCGTCTCAGTTCGCTGAAATCAATTAGAAATTTAATCTACACCAAGCGTGCACGTGGCAGCTTCAACGCCTATTCACTGCTATAAATCCTTCCCTCCGAAATCTACGTGTAACCTGGGTAATTTTCTAAGTATCTGCCCAATCAAAGTTTAAAATTCGAAAAGTTGGAAAATTACATTCCTTACTTCCCATTCGGAATCCTCCTCCTGCTTTTTACCGCTTCGCGTCTCTCTCGTGGGTGGTGTACGAGCACAGAGAGACAGAAATGGCGGAAGTGCGGTAGAGCAGACTGCGCGCGCCTCGGTATGTACGATCGATCACGTTACGCGCAATTCAGAGACGCGAAAAACGCAGAAATGTGTGTACACCGTCCTCCCCCTCGCTACCCCCCACCACTATCAGCAAGCTCTTTGTCGCTCGCAGTCGTTACTCGTGCGAGAGTGTACGATTATGTATACGTAATGCACGCACATATATTATCCGCGGTCACGACGCCCGCGAGTGCTGGAATTCATTTGCGGCTCGCGAAGCAATTTCCTCGCGCTCGAACTCTCGCTCTTGCTGTCTCCTTTTTCCCCCCTCGATCCTCGTGCTCACTCTCTCTCTCTCTCTCTCTCTCTCTCTCTCTCTCTCTCTCTCTCTCTCTCCCCCTCTCTACTTCTCTTGCGGGAACGAATGAATGGGCGTTTATGTTTTTTCTCGCGAATGCATGTTTTTAATCATTTTTTTTTTATTCATTTGCGCTCATCACGCATTTTCCTCTCGCGCTCTTGGTCCATCTCTATTCCGATGCTTACCTATTAGCAGCCTTCGTTTCAAAGAGCTTTTGCAAATTGCACTTAATTTTCACTTCACCGCAAACAACATTTTATACTCGCTGCGGCGCACGAGTGTTTGAGAGCGAATATGAGTGTGTGCTTTATGCGGAAGGAAAGTTTGCATTGCAATATTCCACTATCGATGATAGGTTTATAAAGGAATAGATATAGGTCTAGTGCACATCATAGTTTGTGTAAAACACTGGTGTTCTCGATCGTAAAAAAAGGATGTGTTAGCCAAACCATCGGAAATTTCAGTTCCGACAAAAAAGTTTTCGAAATCGAATAAATTCGTGGAGCATACAATAATATTAATTAAAGCTATAGTGTACGTTAGTTTTTTAATAATTTCTTTAATATATACTTTTTAATAGTTGAAACTTTTTATGAATTGACAAAATAGATCAGAGTGATCCGTGAACCTATATGTTGTTTTACATTACGTACAGTATTGCTCACATGTATTAGCATCACATAGATTTGTTAAAACAAAGGTTATACACGGTTTCAAGTACATTTCATTGGTCGGTAGTATAATTACGTAGCTGATTATAATTTAACAGTATTAGATACGCAGAATAAGTTCATTCAAAGGATGCCGAATTCCCGTATTATTTAAACCCTATTAAATTTAATATCAGGCACATATTCTGTTACATACATCGTGATTTATTTATATAAGAATTATTTAAATATTTTTAAAATAAAAGATGCTTTGTAAAATATTATAGGATTTAAATTGTGAGTGTTAAGTGAAAAAAAATGGTTTTCATTCAGTTACGGTATATAGAACAAAAAAAAATATTTATCTGCAATTTAACATTTTAAAAACTGTTGAAGTGAAAAATTTCAATTAACGTACTAATCGTATCAGTTCTTCTTTTTCCTATAACTATAAGAAGATTTAATTCGCTCAAGTCGAATGTATTCCGACGACTAATTTAATTTTATTTTCAATGGGAAAATTTAATAGAATATAAAATTATTGCGTCCAACAGTGAGCCTTGCGTAATAAAGGACTATTTCACTTCATTTGACTACTACTCGAATCGGCTTGAGTGCCATTTAAGTTCTAACATTTATTAGATAATTTAATCAGTTCTGAACGAGAGTCTTCTGTGCATTTCCAACTAGAGAATAGATTTGATTATCATATAGAAACATTTGATATCCATGCATGCGAATCATTGCTATAATAACATTTTCATCCCTATCAATTTTAATTCTCATCCTGTAAAATCTTGCTTTTCAAACATTATTGATATATATATATATCCAAACTGTTAAATTGATCTTCAATCTCCAATTCCCTATACACATATATATATCCACGTGAAAGTGCATCCATTTAATCGTTGATATTAAACGCCGACCAACCGGCAAAACAACTCGACCACAATCGACTCGGCAAAATTAATACATTCTAACCCAAAATCGATGAACCCTCGCTCACTGGTTACGACCGTCACGTCGGGAGTGCATTAAAATTATCCTGCATTCTCTCTCTCTCTCTCTCTCTCTCTCTCCATCCCTCTAATCTCTTGGAATTGACCTGCTAACGCGGCCCGGTTGGTTCTGCATAACCTCCCTCACCTATATAGCACCAGCAGCATCAGCTTCGTATACAGCGCATCCTCCACGGCAGTGTCCCTAATCAACTTAAGTAATCCTTGACGACGGGAGAGGCTAACCCCGCCTGCCGTCCAGCCTCGCCAGACGTCCGCCCATGCGGTGCTGCTCTCAGCTATACCTCCCCCCTCCCCCCTCCCGCCCCCACTATCCCCTCCCCCCGCTCCAAAATACATAATTCGCTTAATTAGACTGTCGCTAAGTCGGAGCAATTACTCGAAGGGTGGCGCTCGAGCGAGAGTCCTGTAATCGAAATCGTTGTCCAATCTCGGCCGCGCATGGTTACCTACGCGCATAGATCGTTGATGTTAATCAGGCCCGCATCAGAGCTTCAACTCTAGCGTTGCACGAGCGCGTTGCACGTCAATGTTTACGTCCATGTAAGATGAGAGCATGGGGCGCCGATGGGCACGCGATATGGGCCTGAAAGGTGCGTGCATGCGTGTGTGCGTGTTCTCGGTATAGGATTTCCGGGAACTATGTTTGCAAATAACGTGTTGCGTGTATGCGTGCTTACGTGCGTGGGTGGCTGGGTGAGTGGATGGGTAGGTGTAAGCATATGTAGGCATACATATTGACCTGATTGAAGCGTAATAATTCGGCAACAGTGTTGTGATGCGATCCATTAATCCAATTTTACGTGTATTGCGTAATAATATATATGTAATACTATTAATCCTCCAATCAGAAGTTATTATATATCGAATTTAATAGGATTATTTGTTAATGACATGTGTTTTAGAATTTTAATATATATATATATACACTATAATTTCGCGGTATCCATTTTGATATTATTCGTAAAATCCAATATAAAACCGTTTCGAAAAATATAACTGCAGAGCTATTCTCTCGCTTTACGAATGGTGAAAGGATGTGAAAACAAGAAAAGTGGAGGAAGTGAGAGGCAACGGAAAATTGCCAATGGAAATTTCGTAGAAATTCAGTTAGAACGAATCGATAGTGGACTAATGACTTAAGGGAATTTCAAAACTATTGCAGATCCCTATACTGAATTTTTTGTTATTTGAATATGTTTCTCAGTTTATTCTGAGAATCGCAATTATACCGTTCACAATATAATAAATTGTATAATAGAAGATCGTAAAAATAAGTGGTGAATATCGGAAACTAAAACCAAAGAATAATTTAATGAACTCGGGGAAATGCTCGCATAACTAAAGTTCTTTTCATAACGTCAGTCTTCTTTTTACTCACTCATTTGTTCATTAATGGTATCAAACGTAATCGATTTCTTTTTACTCTTGTTGAGCAGTATAAAAGAAGACTACAAACTCGTACGAAAATAGACAATTTCCTGCTTTTGATCGAAAAGTACTTTGAATCAAAATTGGAATATTGAAATAGCATCTAATGATTAATTAATGAATTCCATAAAAAAGTTTTGGGTAATACAGTTGTATATTTAAAATACTTTTAAAAAACCTTTATGCTACATAACCATTCTGAGTTTAAACTTCACCAGCAACGACCTTAGATTTCGTGATATTTACGTCGAAACATCTCAACCGCAACAGCCTTCAGTCTTCTTCATACTCAATATCGTGCGCGCGTGTGTGCGTGCAAGCACCGCACGCGAGCGTCTCGGCTAAAAAACTTTAAAGCACCATCGACAGAGGCTCTAGTCCGCTGTCATTCTCTCTTCTTCTATCTCTCTTCCTTTCTCTCTCCCTCTCTCTCTTTCTCTCCATATACCGGCCAACCCCCGGTTTTTTACGCTAGCCGTAAAAAAAACACGTATCGCGGCTGCGCGAGCTGCACTAGGTCTTTCCCCCCTCTCCCTCTCACTCATTCTCTCTCTCTCTCTCTCTCGCTCTCTCTCTCTCGCTCTCCCTCTCTCTCGCTCTCTCTCTCTCTCGCTCTCTCTCTCTCTCTCTCTCTCTCTCTCTCTCTCGCTCTCTACGCGTTACGCGCGCAGATCTATAGGTTTTTTTTT
>JAYJLV010000046.1:20545568-20577118 GCA_036873485.1 Torymus texanus
TCTCTCTCTCTCTCTCTCTCTCTCTCTCTCTCTCTCTCTCTCTCTCTCTCTCTCTCTCTCTCTCTCTCTTTCTCCCCTCCCCCTCCTCCCTCCCTCTCCCTTTCTCTCTCGCTCTCGGACTTTCCGATTAAAGTACATACATACTTTTTTCCGCGTATATACGAGTCGCAGGTTTCGAGTGGTTTTTCCTTTTTCCTGGGGCTCTGCGTATAATGCACATGTATGTGTGTGTATGTACGTTTGTGTGGTATGTACATGAGGGTGTAAGTTAGGAGGAGGGCACACGTCCCTGCCAGAAATAACTGGCTATTTGTTGCGGGCGGCGCCGTTCGCATTTTTCGCCTTTAATTCTTGTGTGACGAAATTACGGCTGGATTAATCACTGCGGATTCGCTGGGACGCGAGTAACGGTATTTGCTTTAAAGTGAGGAAGGAAAATGTATGTATTTTTGCAATGCTTTTTCAAATTAAAATAATGTAAATAAAATGTTGTAAATCTTGTTGTTTATGAGGTATATCCAAATAATAAAAGGAATCAAAATATATTTCCTGGAAAAATGTAATATGATATAATAAAAGGAAATCCTTTTCAATTTTTTTGCCCACTATACTTCTGAAGAAATGGTAAAAAATCTGACTTTTACCTTCAACTTTATTAAAAATATTATTAAAATTCATAAAATCAAAGCCACCTCTATAAATGGATCTTGTACAACCTGGAAAGGTAAGAGTTTCCATTACTTCTGTAAAGTAAAGTCAAATTCGATTCCAGATGTAAGTAGTTCAATAATCTATGCCTTCTATACCTCGCGTTCACCGTACATCGATCGCGCTTCTTTCAACTGACCTTTCGTCAAAAGGATCTAATGGAGATTACCCAACCCTATTTCTATCTGTTTCTCTTGCACTGTTTATCTAGACAAGACGAATGCTATATATATTGCTATAATGCACATATATATATATACATATATACATGTAGAACGCGTAAGGATTTAATAATACCGTGGATAAAGACGCAGTCTTCCGCGTCAATTAAACACGTGATACTAGCGTGCCGCGTATGCGCCAGAGAAATGTTCTCCTCGATTTAATTAAAAGCTAAAAAGAAGCGCGCACGGGGCGCACGTAACGCTGAGATAGTGAAAATTGAAAGTGAGCGGACGCAGCTATTAGACGCCGACGGTGACGATTGTTCGCTCCCTTTCAAGCGCGCCTCGGCGAAAAATATATACGACGTGGCTCTCTATTTACTCGCTTGATCTCGCGCGTACCTACCTGAGGGAGAGAGTGCGAAAGAGAGATGAAGATAGAGAGAGGGTGGAATAGAGAGGAAGAGAAAATGTTGTTGAACAGTTATAATTGGCTTTTTACGCAGGAGAGATAATTGTAGCGAAATAAATTACATTGTTTTTCTTCGTTTCAATTTTCCACCTCATATTTCTTCTGTCGCGCTCATTAATTTTGAGTTACCTAACGTTTTGCTATTGCATCTCGCCTGCTTTTAGTTCTAGCGGGAAAACAAAATATTCGCGCGACCGGGATCTAATAAACGTTCTAACGCTTTTAAAGTTGCGGTTTACATACTTCACGTTTCGAGGCAGACAGTATCATTAACACTTTTTACCTCGCCCCCGCGCTCGGCTGGCTTTTAAATTACGTTGTAAGCTTTATTATCCGGACTTTTATTAGAACTTTTTGTAATCACCCGCTATATTGTACGCCCGTGGAAAACTTGAATTCCGACAACAATATGCGCGTTTTTTTACCATTTTAATTTCTCTCTCCCTCTCTCTTCCTAAATTACAATCTCTAATGCTCCCCTTTTTTTCAACGGCTTTATACATGTCCCGCTTTAACTTTTGTCATTGAATGGCCTGGGATTTTCTTAATTTAAGCCAACTTTACTTGATGCATAAATTTAAGGAAAAATATAAGCATTATTCATGCCTCTGTAGAAACGTTCTAATTTTAATTTCAGGAAATTAAATCTTGTAGTGTGCCAGAGCCCATTTTCTCTCACGTTTTTATTTTTAGCACGAACGTTTCATTTCTATTCGAGTGTTTCTTGGTAAATAATTGTTTTTTCGATACAAAGCTATCTATCGATTATATTGTATTAATTGACAAATAATAATCATCGTATCAAACTGTCTATAAACATATGAGAAATATTTCAATAAAAACTTTTACTGTCAAAAACATAACGAATAACATTTAGTATATATGTAAAATGCTGTCTAGCAACGATATCTTTCTACCAAAAAAAGAAATTTTTTTTTTTTTTTTTTGAAAAATCAAGCATCTTGTTATACTGTCAATCAGTGGACTTTTTGGGACCTTCCAACAATTGTACATTATGAAAAAATGAATACATTAATAAATATAAAATCAAATAAATACGAAACGAAATGCCCGTAGGTGAGTCCTGACGGCAACACGACGACCAGCATTCTCACCTTCGTGCCGACGATCGAGGACGCCGGCAAGATTCTCTCCTGTAAGGGCAGCGTGACCGCAATCCCGGACTCCGGGATGGAGGACAATTGGAAGCTCGATATACATTGTAAGTACTTCCTCCCTGGACCTTCCGAATCATCCCACGATGGGCACTGGATGTGATTCGGAGAGTGGGACGTTGAATAATTTATGCCACGGCGCACTATCATGCAAATGCGCTGTGGCAGCTCTCATAATCACTTGTACCATCGCGAGAGAAGGAGAGAGAGAGAGAGAGAAAGAGGAGAATGAGAGTGTCAAACAAAGTCTGTGATTTTCGTGGGATGACATTGGTCGCGGCCAAAGTTTTGTACATCAACCGCATCGAGAGTGCCCACATATCGGTTGACCTTGTTGTTCATTCGTTTCGCACATCTTGTTCTTGTTTTCTGTTACGCACGCACTTTCGTGACTCACCAGTTGGTGTATCCGGAGTTTAACTGTTAAACGATCGTACAGTAATTGGATTAAAGTATACGGGACAGGTGTAACTTGAAAAACACTAGAGTTCTTTCAAAGTATTTTATCGCTGTTTAATTAGACAATCTTTAACCACTTTTACCAATTTTCATCATTTAAACAGTAGGAAATCTGAATTTAAAGCAGTTTAAACGTTCTATCGCCGAGTAAAATTTCCCCACTAGATTTTATCTCAAAAGTGCCTCATTCTAGACACATTGAAGAGCGTGCAAGCCGGGGCATTATACATTTCAATTTTCCCCCCCTCCGACAAACGTTGGCGTGTGCGCGCTTAACCGCCGAACTGCATTATACGCACTTTGGCTCCTGGCTCTATCGCTTGACGGGCGAGCTCAGCAAACCGGAAGTTCTGAAATTTCGCGCTACCGCCGCCCGTTCCTACGGAGAAGCGCCTTGCATCACGGCAATATCGCGTGTGCGAGTTGCTCCTTCTCCCTCTCTCTCTCTCTCCCTCTTTCCATGTACATCGCAGTAGGGCTGCGCCCCGCGTAGTTGCGGGTAGTTCAATCAAGACTCACTCCGACTGGCAATCATTACAGACCAGCCGATAATCACGTTAGAACTCGGCAGTAACTTGAATGCGAGCGCCATTCGCGAGGGCCTTGACGTCTACTTCGAGTGCCGCATCACATCGAATCCCTGGGTCAACAAAGTCTCCTGGAAGCACAACGTAAGTACCGTATTAAACGACGACCTACGTCCGCCCCGTCAGCGTCGTCGTTCTTGACGCCGCGTCGAGCGCTAATCTAATCCGGTAGATCTGCCGCTCGGCTGGATAGAGAAAGAAAAAAAGAAAAAGAAGAACGGAAGGAGAGAACTGTACTATGAAAATTCACGCGGCTCTTCGCTTACAACGGGAGATTGCTCGAGAGGGTTTTTATCGGGACGAAAAAATAAAACGCGAGCGCGCAGATAGCGGCTATTCGAGTGCTCTCTCATTGCTTGGGAAAAAAAAGGTGCTGCATCCAATGCGCCTGTTCCTTTGAAAGTTATTCTCGAATTGATTGAAGCGCGTGTTTTGACGCGGGGTATGTATGGAGTGCGCGCGCGAGTGTTGAAAAAGCTCTGAAAGTGTTTTACCGAAGTATCTCTTTAAATTTGACGTGGTTCCGCTCGTGATTTCGAGTGAAAAACTGGTAGTACGGCTCTCTCCGGCCTCTTCGCGAAATGGCCATGTAACTCGTGTAATTAAGGTAAATTAATATTCTCGCCAACGTGAGTGCGATAAGTTCGCTACGTGCGGCGTCCAGTCGAGCGTTTACGATAGGAAAACAAAAGTATTTCATACTTTTACTATTACTTCTATTTTTTATTTCAGTTTAAAAATTGCGAACAACAATAGCTTTGAAATTGGGATATCGAATTTTTAAATTAGATTCAATAATGGTATTACATTTTTTTCCATGAATTCGTTTAATTGATTTTAGAACATTTTACAATATACCATACAATAAAAAATCAATTATTTTCTATATTCTTCCGTTTTGTATTGTACTTTTTTCCAAAACTAAATATCTAGGAATCTTTTAAAAATTTAACTATATTTATACGTTGTAAATGGATTTGCATTTTTTGCTTTTTCCAACCGACTGTAGTACAATATGGACGTAGAAAATTTTTTCGAGATAAAGGTTTTCAATGTACAATTTTTCAACGAATTTAACAATTCAATAATTAATTTCAACGCACTTCGAATGTCGAGAATAAAAAAAAATTACCAATGGAGATTGAAATTAAATCTCGGATAGAAAATATACAAGCGGTGTTAAAAAATTTACCGACAATGCCAAAAGTGTACCTATACTGTTTCTCGTACGCAAACAATTCGTCTACGCATATCATGTGATAGTAAAAAAAAAAACAATATCACTTGTAAAGCTTGTTAACGAATCTTCCCGATACCCTGTGTCCTAGAAATATTTCATCATCAGGACTCAATAAATATGCACTCTTCACGGTCCAATGCACTGAATCAACTGCATCCAGCAACTCTCACTGCTATGAACCGCAAACACTTTTTTTACCCCTCGCACTACTATACAGGATAGTTCCGGGTGCTCCCCGCCTATTGTGAATGAAAACGAGCAGGAGGCGCGGAGCGCTGCATGTCATCCTTTTTTTTTGCATACGCGTGTGTTGTTGTTTACTCGGTTCCGGAACTGTCAAACAGGATGGCAAAACTGACTGAAAAAGCTCCCCTTCTGCTTGCCCACAGGGAATCCCACTGTATCACAACGTGACCAGCGGCACGATAGTCAGCAATCAGAGCCTCGTGCTGCAGAACGTGTCGCGCAACAGAGCCGGCGCTTACACTTGCGTCGGTAGCAATCAAGAAGGCGACGGCGAGAGCAATCAGCTACATTTGGACATAAAGTGTGAGTGTGCGCTACGCACGAAACTAAAACCAGCATTTATATATATATATATATACATATATATCTATACGTATACCATCAGGTATTTCGCCAGCGAGAGCTTCGAAGCTTATCGATCGCGAGGGCATGCGCGCATCGAAATTGAACCGAAACTTTCGCGTTGCACGCCGCTCTGTTCCTCTTGCGAAGCATGCGGCCGCACGGATGGGAAAGTTGAATTCGCGTCGAGCGCAAAGGGGAGAGGAGGAGAATTTCAGTTTCCGTACATGAATTTTCTTTTCACTCACACCCTTCTCTATCCTCCGGCAAGCGCGCCGCCACGGCGAAAGTTTTTTTCTGCCCTGTGGTCGCCAATTTCACTGGGATTCGGGGAACATATACAGTTCTGCCGATTTCTTTTTATCTTTTTTTTTATGGGAATGCGCGACCAGAGATTTTTTTCCGGATCAAAGTACGTCGTCACTAGCGTGCCAATTTTAGTTAACTTTATAATATTACTGATCGAATTAAATGATTTGAAATTAACCAGAAACAATTTTTCTTTAATTTTTTAGATTTTTAATAATTTACATTACGATTTGGTTGTTTTATTAATTTTGTTCTGTAAATAAATTGAATAAGGCTTTTGTTAACTTTAATGTCTCTTCCAATTTCAAACCTTGCAAAGTTTAGCGAAAAGTAAAACAACATTATGAGGTTAATGTACTTTGAAATTATGTAACTCATATGAAGGCGAACGCGTGTAAAGTGAGTATTGTTATAATAAACATCACGATAAACAAACATGAATTCGCAATAACATTCTCGTTTAACAAGATGCATCAGAAATTGCAATGGTAAGGCAAATTCGTAAGATCATTTTTTAAAGCTCTCTTGCATCAATACTCGCGGATCAGTTGAACTTTGACCGAAGTATTATGCGGATGAAAAAGTTGCATGCGCACTATACTGCCAAGAAAAAGGGGATCGAGAACGAATCCCTGAGTTTCTTCCTGATGCACCGCACGCATACTATATACATATATACATACACTTCTTTTTCTCAATTCGCTCTCCAGTTTTCTAGAAATGCCCGTGCACGCCCGAAATTCGAGACCGCCTCGCACGAACTTTCCGGAATCCCTCTCTTCTTCGGGCTCGCCGAGCTGTTTGCTATTAGCTCCAATTAAGCCGAGACGTATATATATCGCATGGTGAATAATTGGAAATTTTCACTCGCAAAATTCAAATTCCAAATCGCGCACGCGCGCACGAGGCAAAATTGTTAATTAAAACAGTTTGCAAGCTATATGAGCAGAAACTGACGAACTTTTTCGTTTATTGGATTTTTCATTACCTGCTCATTATGTGCACTTCGGCGAATGGCGCAACGTGACAAGGCCTTTATGCGCTCTGTAAACTTGCAATACTCGTGCGGTGAGAACTTTGCTTTCAACTGCAATTCCAGTACACTCGAGGTGGGGAGCAAGAAACTACAGGTCTCTTAAATGACGAAGCCTACGCGTGCGGTAACTATGTGGTACAAACTGCGAAATCGTGTTTAGCTTTCGCTTTTGTTATATTTTATCCTCAAATTGTTCACACTAATTCCAATGATTAAAGCAATCATTCATTTCCATTAAAAACGGTGAAAATATAACGTTCTACTTTTTTAATCTCTACGTTTCATTTTAAAGAATAAACTGAACATTCATTTGATATGCACGAGCATATTTGACGCACTGGGTCGTACAAAAAAAAAAAATATAAACACTTTTTTTTTTGCTCATTATCAAATATACGTACCGGAGAAAATAGGAAAATTAAATGAGCACAGTGAATCAACATACATTCAAACTCTCCGTCTTTATTTCGTGTCGTGCGGTGTTTTTGACTCTCGGCCTGCTGTTTGCTTGGATGTTATTGCGAACTAAAATTCAGAAACTTGTGTGTCTTACTTTTAGAAAGCCCTCGACTTACCTTATGCTTAAAACTTTATTTAACGCAATTTATTACGTAAGTGTTGCCACTGCCTCGAAAGTGAAATGCAAATTTTGTCAAAAACAATTCAAATCTCACATTAAGATTTTCCTTTTCTACATGATGTTTTCTTTTTTATTTATTATCAAATTGTATAGTTTTATTTTTCAAGAAAGACATAACGTGAACAGTTAATTATAAAATTTCTGTGTGATGATTAAAAAAACGGTGTAGTGATAACGCTCTTTAAAAGAACAAGTAGTAAAATACGATACGGGTCAGACAAGAACAGCGTTTCTCGGTACTGCTTTGCGGCTTTTTATAAACTAGAATGATTCAAATGCGTAATAACAATAAGCAAAAAAATCATTAAACATTATGAATATTATTTAAATATAATATAATCACGGTAACTTCAACGAAGACCTTTGCCCCGCGAGGGACTATTAAATGATCAAGGATCATTAGACGTTTAATCTTGTCAGCAGCTCGCGCACCGCCGACAGAATTATCGAATCCTTCCCCTTGGCCTCGCTCGTGTTCTTCGAGCTCTCGCCGGGCTATTTACTCGAGGGGAATCGAAAAATTCCCACGAGTATAGTCCCTCTTCTCTTGACTTATCCTCTCTCTCTTTCTCTGTCTTTCTGCCTTTGGCAATTGAGCAGTCGCGCCGGTTTGCCGACCTGGCCAGACGAAGGTATTTGGTGTGGCAAGGCAGGAGACGGTGCGCATACAATGTATCCTGGACGCTAACCCCAAGGACGTCATCTTCACCTGGAAGTTCAACAGCACAATGGAGGCCATGGACATACCACTTGAGTTGATCACCAGCGAGGGCTCGCACTCTGTCGTGTCGTACACGCCCATGAACGAGTTGGATTACGGTACGCTCCTGTGTTCTGGGACGAATGAGCAGGGCGCACAGCTCGATCCTTGTGTCTTTCACGTTGTGCCGGCTGGTGAGTTGCCTTTTTTTTATTTATTCGTTTCTTCATTTCAAATAGGAATGGAGGATAAATCTTTTTTTACGTAGAAATGTAGTTTGAGAAATAATAAACTGCGATAATTAAGATCGCATATGTATTAAATTATTCAATGTATTGATATAATTACGCATTAACGAGAGTAATCAGTTAGTATTCAACATATGTCTTTCAACAAGAGTTTCGAAGAGTTGACTGTTCGCGCGATTTATAATTAAATGAATTTGGCATGAAGTTCCGAGAAGATTGGTAGTGAATTGTGACAAGTTTGTCTCTTATTAACTCCATGCCCTCTTTGTTCAATAGAGTATTTCTAGGAAGTTTGGCAGCGATACGCAAGTTTATGTGTACACTGAAAATATTAAAATACACCACTGCATTCTAAAACGAATAAATATTAAATATAAAAAATAAAATGATTACATAAATTAACTATCTTACAATCAATTAATTATCACTGAAATAAAACTCGAGACAATGTTGCTTCTTAATATTAGCAAGATTCGTGAATTTGTTCTTCGAAGGTATAAACTATCGTGTGGGTAGTACATTGAAGTTTTGGAAAAACTTTGAGGAAAAATTCAAGCGAAAACTTTTCTCTGAAAACAAATGGATCTCGCTGTGAAAGAGTAGGTACCTCCACGTATGACTCGGGCTCTTACAAAATTGGTGGCAGAGATATAAATCACTTGACTCAAGTATTTTTTTATTCATCCAACTTTGTAGACCTGTCACATTTTGGCAAAAAAAATATCGTAATAATTTAGAAAGCAGACGAAAAGTGAAATATTGATTTGAGAGTAAATTATTACCTTAGGCAATACGGTAAGCAGTTGCATATGGGCTAGAAGTTCGCAAACTTAATTATCAAAGCTACTAAGACATGTCAATATCTTAACAATATTACGAAGCCAACTAACACCTACAAAGTAACAGAGAAGCAAATGTTTGCTAAAGTTACCGTGTTATTTTAATGCGTACAACAACCATACTTCCAAAGTTATTGAATAATATTATCTCGAGTGAGCTATAAATTACCCATCTGAAATCAACAAGTCAAATAACAACAAGTTAAATTCTTTTATTTATAAGTAAATAATATATTTAACAAAGATTCATTTTACGTAATGTACATTATCCGTATTAATATACTAAATTCTTTGATCCTGAAACATAACAAAATGTAAAAGGGTTTATTTTGAATAATGAATACATCTGCCTTTACTTAATGCATTAACTCTGAAAATATTCATCACATAATATCTCTATTTCCCAGAAGTATTTTGCTAGTACGATGAATTTCCACGAAATGTGGAAATTACATTATCGCCAACCACTATCTATTTTTGGCTACTGAAATATAATGGATATATAAAATGCAGATTTAAATTAATAATAAATAAAGTAAATTCGATAACAAATATGATGAAGAACGAAAAGCACACAATAACTTTTACGAGCGCAGGTCGCCCGGACACGCCGCACAACTGTACGGTGCAAAACACGACGACGAACGCGCTGCACGTCGAGTGCCTGGAGAGCTTCGACGGCGGTCTGCCCCAGAAGTTCACGCTACTCGTGGAGCTGGATGCCACGGGACCGTCGTCGAAGAGTAACCTGGTCGTCGGCTCTCTCGTATACAATCTAACGAGTACGATGCCGGCGTTCAGTATAAGCGGCCTCGAGCCTGGTTCCACCTATCAGCTGATGGTCTATGCGAGCAACAGCAAAGGCCGTAGCGAGCCCATCACGTTGTTCGCCACGACGTTCAGCCAGCCCGAACGCCGGACAGGTTGGTACACACTTAAGCGCACTTGCGCACCTCGCATTACGAGCATATATACACATATTCGCGCGTGTACGCGTATATGTGTGTACACGTCTGTGTGTGTATATATATATATATATATATATATATATATATATAGGCAAAGATGATCATCACTACGCGTTGAGTACGCACGCATAAACACGTATTGCACGCGAAAGCTTGCTTGTAATGTACGCATATATAGCCGGCGGGTGTGCGAGCTTCTGTTGGTAAGGTTTCAACGAGATAGAACGTGGCGATGAAAAGGCTTTAGAGATAAGCAGATGAATAGATTGGCTTAATTATTTTTTTCATTAAGCGTTTGCAAAAAGACCGTCGCGCGATGATGTAGAACTGGTGTGGTTGGTTCGATGCAATAAGTATTTCCAGGCAAAACTATAGGAAAATAAATTCAATTTTCCTTACCGAGTAATAAGTTATTATATAGTATTTGTAAGATGAAAATAACTAGTAATGGAATTTTTTACGTAGAGCGCATCAAACAGTGTATGATGATTATTTTATTTTTGTATAGTTCAATCATTTTTACTTCATCACAGTAAGTTTACGCAACAATATACGTTTTTTTTATATATTATAATTGCGTTTTTTCCCAGCAAATAAACTCAAGTTTGAAATAAAAAAAAAAACATGATTTGATTGTATGCTATATAAGCGCGTTGATTACGCACGTTATTTACTGGGATGAAGTGTATATATATATTCAAAATAAAAAATTAAAACATTTTCAGTTTTACATTACAAAAATGTGAAAAAGTTCATTTTATTTCAATTTAAACAATGTTTAATGTAAATATTTGCATACGTCAGTCGTTCTATATTAAGTATGCTTTACTCTTCTGTCAGAGAACATTTGTACGAAATAGTATTTTATCGACGCGATACAAACCCGCTCTCTTGTAGAAACATTGAATTGCGTTAATAAAGTTTTTCAGCGTACAGTAAAACATAACATAGATTACATTTTAAAACAGATTTAGGTCTATTAATGATCGCATTTTTATCGTTATTTCAAGTATTTCATTCGGATGAGATAAATAAATACGTAGAGAAATGTTTAGTAAATATTTAGTTCGTACCCATATATTTTTGACATGTTATTGACAAAACAATTACCAACAGTCAACCATTTATTTTGTTAAAATTCATATTTCGAAGAGTACTTTAATAAAGCGCTTTTGCCTTCAATCAATACTTAATTTCATCGCATATGCATTGAAAATACAGGCCGTAAGTTCTGCAAAACGGTATACCAGAACATCCAAATAATCCAAATAATTAGATGAATATAATTTTATAGCTTACAAGTCGTACTCGATATACATATACTTTTTATTCAGAGTGATAAAACATAATAAACGTTTTTCTAACATTTGTTGCGCGAAAAAAATCTTAAAAATTCATACCGCTCAAAAATACATGAATTTCATATCAGACTTTTCATTTCATACAACGGAACTATGAGGGTTGAAAGAAATTATCATGCACGAAAAACTTTCTTTATCAGGTCTTTTGATCTTGTTTACGGCGTGAATTATGAAATTCATAAAATTCCCCCTTTGTGTCATAATTACCTCTTCTAAATAGATAATATATATTTAAGGATACAGTCAAAGCAATCTTAAATTTATTTTAAAGCTCTAAGACTTTAACTTAAACGTAAAATTGAAACTACACCTTTCTTGTCTCCTCGAAATCAACCTGCACAGATATCGCATATCTCTCTTTCTCTTTCTGTCCTTCTATCTCCAAGTTCTCGGTGCCTCGCAACCAGTTACAAAGTTGGAAAGTGATTTCCGCGCGTTCCAGCCGTTGATAAATTATCTTCCACGGGTGCGCGTGAGTCTTTCGTTTCCGCACTCGCACTGTGTATATGTGTGTCTGTATATATATACGTGCTCACGGGCATCCTGCAGCAACGAACGGCGACATCGCCAGAACCATTCGCCACGCTCAGTCTCTCACACGTCTTTCGCACTGATTGTCCTCGCAGTTGAACACGCATACAAATACACTGACACACACACACACACACACACACACTTATACATACGTGCACACATGTATACGGTAAGTACAAGTGTGTGTGTGTGTATATATATACACACACACACACACACACACCTGTATAGAAGGAAGGCTTGCGCACCATCGATCGAGCGGCTAAACAAACGGTTTACGGGATGCTCGAGAGAGAGAGAGAGAGAGAGAGAGAGAGAAACGCTTCACTCTCTACATCACTTCCTTTCTCTCTTCCTCTCTCGCTTCCTCTCTGTCTCTCTCGCTTTGCATGGTTCCGTCCTTATCCTCTATGTCGGAGAAGTGCACGCGGCAGCGGTTGCAGCGGCGGGGCTGATCACTTCGACGCACCCGTGCAGTTTGCTTTTGAAAAGAGGGGTACGGGTGAGAGGGAGAGAGAGAGAGAGAGAGAGAGAGAGAGAGGAAACCGTCGCGCGCGTTTCGCAGACTCGGCAGAGACTATGGAAATCGAATAGGCGCACGCGAGCGCGAAAGCCCGCCTAGGCATGGAGAGATTGAGAGATTGGGAGAATGAGCGTGGTAGTCAGAGAGAAAGAGAGAGAGGAGAGAGAGCTGCGGTGGAGATCTCTCCATCCTGCTGATTCTGAGATTATTCTTTTTCACTTTGGGCGAGTTGTACGATGCGCGGCGTGGGACGCAATGCCACCGCAAAGGGTGGGACGGGGTAACAGAGGGGGCGCGAGATTGGAAGATGTCTCTCTCTCTCTCTCTCGCCTGCTCTCCTGGATTCATGCGGTTTCATGCGCTTCCGCGTTCATTCGCTGATTGATTGGGCTTATCCGGCACCGTCAGCCACTAGCGAGCTTTTCCCAGTGCTGCAGGAAAAAGGCGCGGCTCTGACTTTTCCTTCTGGTTTGCACGAGATCACATATAGAATATTGACGTGGGGTACGGAGACCAGAGAGAGAGAGAGAGAGAGAGAGAGAGAGAGAGAGAAAGAGTCTTTAATCCATGCAGGTTCTTTGTATTTCATTATCCATAAATAACAATATGCGAAGTGCCTCGCCTTGTTGACGGGACTCAATTCTATTATTATGGGAACGTTTTAAATATGAGATGTTCTATATCATGTCGCAGTCAAATTGTTACTAATGTTAGTTTGAATAGCAAATAGTTGTTTTTATTTCACTGTGGTAATCAATCTACCTATAATATTTACTTATGATGTTCTTACACAGAGGTAATCAAACGGTTTCATAAAAACTGTTCTAAAAGTAATAAAGTAAAAAAGATGAAATTTTTAGAGAAGAGATGACTAAAGCTAAATAAAACTGATATTTTAAAGAAATATTTTGGTGTCGTCATAAAAAATGTACGTTATACGCGTTTTATTTCTCACGTTGAATATTCCTTTCTTAACATTCGTATCAGATGAAATTAATTAAGTCTTATAGGAGGCCATCACTAAATTGGGTTACCGACACTAATCTTTCGCATTCAATCGCTTAATTTGCATGAAACGCGAGCGTGGTAATGAAAGTCGTCTGCGGTAGAGGTTTCAATTGCCTTAATTTTCTAACTCTAATAAAAATGCAAACGGCGAATCCTTGTCTTAGGAAAATAAAGCCCGAGTGCAGAATAAGGCTCGTCGCCAAAAATGTCACCACCGCGAAAATAAGATTGCAGACAGACTCGAATGAAAACAAACGAAAATTAAATGCATGCAATGTGGACAATTTAAATACAAATAGTTAACAATAATTTTAATTCGTTGTACTTTTAAGATGATTTAATACCGAGATATGTACATTTTTTAATAAACTAAAAGAGTGTATAGCCCGGAAAACTTGAATGTTCCACTATAGCGCATTGCCAGATGAAAACGTATTGATCATTCATGCAAAAGCACAGTGCGCATAACTTGACTTTTACTATCTGATACATAAAGATATTGCTCTCCCGATGCATTTCATAAAATTCAACTGCGCGCATCTTCTCTAAAAAGGGGGTTCACGACGTATAGTAGAGGAACGACGAAAAATTCTTTACTGAAAATTCCCCCTTGTGCGCGCTGGGCCGGGGATTTTCGGGAGGCTCGGTGTTTCAATCGCTCGTACATGCTAAGCTCTCAGGGCAAATATGGCACCGAGCCACATTGGGCGACACCTTAAACTTCTAAGAGTAAAAGCTACATAGCCAGGAATTTCGGTATCTGAAACGCTCGTGCAGCTTAAACGGCGTATATATTTTCACTTTTGCCAAGGGAGCTCATCGTCACTTACAGAACGGTGTGAAAATTAATTTCGTCGAGTCTTAGTTTGTTATTTCGTTGCCGAGAAGTAACGTAGTGGCTCGCAGAAGCTGGGATCAATTCGTCCATCGACTTTTCTCATTAGCAACTTTCTTTAGGGGGCGAAAAAAAGGAAATGCAAAATAAAAGGAATGAAAGCTTTTAACTGATGAGCACGCTGAAAATACAATAGTGAAATTGGCTTTTTTAATCAACGATATACACGTATATAAATTTTGTGTAATAAAGATAATGAAAAATTCGCTTTTAATTAAATTTGAAAAAAATGGTATTTAAGAATATTCAGTAAGGGATGAATAGTTTTTTTAATTAATTATATATGTCTGCGTTAAATTGGAGAACAAGCAGAGGGATTAAAGTCACGTAAAAAGAAAAATATACTGTAGCATAATCGAAAGTCTATTCTGCCTATCTTTACATGCGCGTGCTTGTTAAGATTAACAACGTGTATATTAATTTTTGACTCATATATTTCTGTGACTTCCCGGAATAACCGAATAAGCCCACTTTTTCGGAAAATCGAGGTAACCCCGGATTTTGTATCTTCAAATATAGGCCTTTTTTCATTTACCACTTTCAGTAGTAGCAAAAATATAGCCGTAAAGCTACAATTCACCCGAAACGTAACCAGATAAATCCATTTTTCTAATTTTCTGTCCGGAATAACCGGATAAGACCATAATTTTTTTCGTTTATCGTAGTTATCATTTATTTTATCTATTCAACTTCAATATGAATATGATGGCTAAAATATATTTATCTGTTTATTTGAAAAATTCCTATACACTATCAAATTATGAACATTTTAAAATTTTACAATATTAGTACAATACAAATAGAATAAAATGGTCGTAAATTTAATATAAATGTCATAAAAATAGAAATTTCTTGAATAAGATAGAAGAATTCATTGAACAATTGCTAATTTTGTAATTTATTGACCCGTTTGACAATTAAATTAAAGATTACGCTCCAAAATAAACGCGAACCACACTATTGGATAAGTCGACAGTTCTCGGAATAACCAGATAAGTCCATACTTTTTAGAGTTCTTACTCGTTTTGAACGCATCAGAAAATGTATATAATCTGTTCAAACCTGCGTGTAAATATGTGTTTTAAATGTGTCAATTGATTAATCAAGTATCGCGACTTATCTAGTTTCTCCCGATCTTACATATATATATAAGTTTGAACATTAAAACCCGTTTTTCTCGGAAACTCGAAAAGTGGACTTATTCGATTATACCAGAAAGCCACAGATTTGTATTACTCATTCTGCATAACATACAGTTAACTCATATACTAATGAAAAAACTTCCCGACACTCGAACCAGCATATTGTCGTCCCAACTAAAATTATAACCATTCTGCGAGAATCTAAGACGAAAAAACGTTCTCCCAAGCGAAACATTAAAAAAAACGAAAACCACAACCACTCGATCGCCCGGTCCACAGGTGAGAAGATCCGGCCACCATCCCCAGAGAACTGCACGATTGTGGACGAGAGTCGGACGTCGGTGCGGGTGAGCTGCGCCGAGAGCGACTACGTGGACAAGAAGAATGCGATTTACGTGCTGCAGGTCTTCGACACAGACACTCGCCGTCTGCTGGCCTCGGCGACGAGCATGAGTCCGTCTCTCCTCGAGGTGACCGACCTTCCCGCCGAACGTAGCCAGTCCGGTATCACGCTCTTCCTCAGGATCATGGCTGCCCACGCGACCAGTGACGCGACGATACTGCGCAGTCAACATCCGGTGCACGACGGCAAAAACCAGGACGACCCGTCATTTCCAGGTATAGAATTCAGAAGATATGCGGACGAGAGGAGGAACTGCATTTCGAGCTGTTCCCCATTCTTCCCTGCATGGATATATTCATTATATATATATACTGTGTTATTTGATAATCTTTTATACTCTATCATGCCTATCATCGTGCCTGACATTACTGTAGTATTCTGTTTTATTATACTCTACTTTCGAAGGGATCGTGTGTGACGAGAATGTTTCTGCATATTATAATTATGTAACGATGGAATGCGTCGGGTGTAGTTTCATTCTGATGAGTAATCGCAACGTAATATCAATTTTGTATTTCCTTACGATGGTATAAGATATCATTTACTATAAAATTTCATGTCTCGGGTATCGGCAAAAGATATTTTCTATATTCAAAAAGTAAATAAATAAAATAATTATACTTCATTCGTGGATAATTTCGAAATTGTATTTAAATAGAATTTCCTGCTTTGTAAAATTAATAAACTTCGTACTAAAGAAAACGTTATCTCCGTTATTATAAAATTGCTCTCCCTGTATCTTCTACTCCCAAGGAGACAAAACTTTCTGATGAGATTGTATAGAAGGAACTTACTTAATTGAACTTAATGCTTACTCAACTTTAAGCCCCACTCAGATTCGAGTAGAAATTAATCTTAGTAGACTAAAAGAGAGATTATCAAGAGATATTAATTTTTTCCTTACAACAATAGATTCGTGAAACTTATGTTACTATCTATCACAAACTTATAAATATAAACTTTATCAAGAAAGCATTTTCATGTAAACTTGATAATATTGTGCTTCGAATATCGTATACATTTTTTCTTTAGTTACTTGTCGTGGCGTTTTACTGTCTGTACTTAGAATGAAACTGCACTCCTACGATTAGAGATGGTCTTAAAATGGTAGAAAGAAAAGGAAAAGAATGGTTTCCTTTGGATTAATGATACAGAATGAAAAGAATTAGAGTGTATTGAAAATATAAAAGGGAAACTATTGTGAAAATATTTTTTGTAATGTGTTGACTATTAATGCATGAGTTAAAACAAAGATATAGTAATACTATAAATAATGTATTTGATGTTTAGTAATACATGATACATGTACGAGATTGTTTTCTAAGAATTTTTAAAATTTTTATTGATTATTTTCAAGTTATTATTCTGATTTGACAAAAGAAAATATTATAAAATTCAGTTTTAGGAAATAATTTAATGATGAGCTTAGTGCTAATAGAATAAGAAAAAAGACATTTACTGCATTGAATTAATTTAATTATTTGAGTAATAATATTTGAAATATAGATAATTAGTAATTACATCTGGAGAATCTAGAAAACTTATAATGCTCATTATTTTAAATATTCAGATGTTCTTTTTTATTAACTATTAATAAAATGTTTTTACAATGTACTTCTTCGATTATTCATAAGTATATGTTATAGTTTTTATTTTATGTAAGGCATGAATTGTATTTTTTATTAAGATTTTTCATGTTTTTTAATCCAATTACCTTTAACTTTCTATAATTTTGATAAATGTGAAAATCGTCTTCAAGAACTCAATTTTTAATGAATATTCAGTTTTTGATAATTTTATTTTCAAACTACGATTAAAGTCATTTTTATTGTCGAAAGACTAGTCAGCAATAATGAAATTGATATACAAAATTATTTTCTGTACAAGAGCTGACTATAAAAGCTGTGCTCGTAGCGCCAATTGTTCCATAAATGCATTAAAAACAATATAGATAATATTAAATGTGGTGTTATAGTCATTAAAAAAATCAATCAACGTTTTGGGAATGCATTCGAAATTGAATTCGGAAAGCAGATGTAATCACTTACGTTTTTACGAGACTTTCAACCGATTTCAGATTTAAATGTTTCAGAATGGTTTAAAGTTTAGCTATTAAAAAGCTTCCATGATATTATGCGCAAATAATAGTAGCTTATATATTCTTACGTTCTGGGACAAGTCGATTACCATAATAATATATGAGATAAGTTAGTGGCGCATACGATGAAATTTCTTTAAAGACACCGTGAATTTTCGAAATAATATAAATGCAGAAAAAAATGAATATCTTTCCTAAATCCTTTACGAAGGATAACGTATTATTGGATTATATAATACTCGACAATCCTTCTTTACAATTTATCTACGTACAGCAATGAATACTATTTATCGGCGAGGGTGAAACAAAATCAAGAATACACCGGGCGAAAATGAAGCAATCGTTTAACACACCCGTTTGACGCGTGAATTTTCGCTTCGGATGCGAGGACGACGACAACGACAGCGTCGGCAACGCGTTGATGGATATTAATGAAAGTGCTTGCGCATGCACGGCCGCCTGGCCTCGCTTCGAAAGTAAGCTTCCCTTATGATTTGCTTGTAGACCCGCGCGTGTATGCTGTGTTTATGAGTTTGCCTTGTGAAATGTTGTTTTGGGTTTATGGCATTTTATACATGTCATAATTTTTTTTATAGCTCCAGGGCGCATCTTATGTATTTAATAAGTAGGAGCATGTAAATTTGCATTATAAAATGGAAGAAAAGTTTTTATGCCTGCCATTTTTTATTGCACGTTAAATTTTTGCACCTATCAACCGTAGTTTATAAACATTAAGGTGTAATAAAGTATACAGGCTCTAGATTTAAATAGCTTACTTTTCTCTCTATTATTCAATTTCGTAATGGTTATTTTCCGCCCTGACATGCGCGTTCGCGTAACAATACGTTGTTTAGATTATTGACGTCGATCGTCACTATCGTTCGTTCTTTCGTTCGTTCGCGCTACCCTGAAAAAAAAACATAGACCTCTCGTACCAGTCAACGATAATAAAAGAACCCGTTCAATAGTGAGAAAGAGCATTAACGTCGAAAAACGAACGTGCGAGACGCGTCAATGGAGCTCTCCCCAATGAACTGGAAAGCAGAATAAAAAGAGCGGCACGCGGCGAAAGAATAATTCATCGTGGAAATTTATCACGAAATAGTAACAAATAGTGCCAGTTTGAAGGAGGTGAGGAAGATTAATTAGCTTTCCGAATCTTTTTTAAAGTCGGTTATCAGTTTTTACTAGAAGTCGATGTTTCCTCTTTTTCCTCGTGAATGAAAAATCATAAAGTCCGATTTTTAAAGAATCAGCATTTTATTTAAATTGAAAAACGTTAAATGAAATAAATTTAAAACTTGAAACATCATACATATTTGATTTGAATTTAAAAATAAATTATTTGATAGACAAATATACAGAAATCAATTTTAAAAGAAAACGCATCTTTTAATTTTCAAATATCAACGATAATTTTTTTCCAACTTCTTCTAAATTTCAAACATTAAACAAAATTTTCGTTTATAAAAAAAAGTTATAGATTCTTTATTTTCAAATATTTAAGAGCTGAAAATTTCTATAAAATAAATATCAATCCTTTAAATGTATATTATGTAGGAGAATACGAGATACGGTTCTTAATTTAATCTTGTTGTAAGTAGAAGAATGTCTCCTTTCAATTTTAATTACATATAACAAACGAGAAATTATGTTTTCTTAAACTTAAATTATAGTTGTATTTAAATTTAATAAAATACTTATATATTTCAAAAATTAAATTTCCTGTAATTAAGATTCAATTTGTACCTCGTTTTCTTGCTTTCCATTTTAGTACGAGAATAAAACCTATAGAGATACGAATTAAAATCCATTAGGGAATAAACATAGAATCTTATAAGATAGTCGTTGATATATCGGATTGGAATATTTTTTCTTATAAATATAACTACCGTGCGTCCCATATTGCACGAATTGCCGCAGAAATTTCAATGATGTATACGACGCGATGTGCTTAAAATATTTATTACTGCTATCGAAAAATTATATTACTAAGGAAACTAACAAAATACCATATATAAAAAACCGAAAACTCTCCGAGAATAGTACACAGTAAATAATAAAATACCAAATAAATGATAAATAATATAACATATTATCTACCATTTTGTATTCAGAAAATAGTTTGAAGTGTTGATCTTTATAGTACACTATTCGGAATAAAAAAACCTGTCAATTTTCGATTCCTCTAAAACCCACGAAACGCTTTTTTTGCGTACAATTAGTCTTTCCCAGTAAACTGCAAAATTTCCGAGATTCTTCCTCAACGTTTATCCGGCTATAATCCGCATACGCGAACTCAGCACCACGATTGCAAATTCAAAACATCACCGGTATTTTTTCCGCGAGCGTCAGCTAAACCCATCTCCAACAACAGGGCTACTTCCTATATACGCACACGTGCGCGCACGAGAACGGACGGAAATCAACCAACGTCATCGACGAATTACGAGAATGCGAAGTCTGCGCTAGCAAACATCGACATATAGAGCGTTAGGGCGTATAGACGCCGCGTCATATTTCGCTGCAGGCTCTTTGATTCGGCATGACGAGCGAAATCTCTTTGAGGAGGCAAAGTGCGCGAGAGAGCGCTAAAAGCGTGCTTCTATTATTTAACCTTACACCGGGTATAGATTCGATGCGCGGTGTGTATTAATGCTCTCTTTTTCGGTGAGGAGGTTGGCGAGATGGCAGGTACACGCGAGGCACTCAACTTCAGGTGCGAATGAATTTATGAGATGGAACTGGTCTCGATGCCTTAGCCATATATATTAGTGCTTTAGTATAAGTAATGGTTGTAATATGTAATATGTTTGTAGAAATAATGAAATAATTGAAATTCTTTAATTATTGGACAGAATTTGCGTAAGTATAGGTTCGTGTTTGGCTTTATTTTTTCCTCACGTACGGTTAACTAGGGTATTCATGCCCAAAAATATTTTTATTTTTCTTATAATTTTAGCAAAACTAAGTATTAAATTTTTCTAATTTAAAGCTTAAAACTCGATTGGAGTTGAGAACATATATATATACTTATAACCAGATTTCGAACAATATGAGCAGAAAACCAGTGCCCCCTTAACAGACACTTCTACCTCTACATATATAAGAAACACTATTTTTTATTTATATTTTTTCTCAGACCTTAATATACTGCTGTCTTAAACTTTGAATGTTAAATAAGTCATTTTATATCGATTTATTACATTATTTATGGTTTCATTCGTTATTATCACTTATCAAAAATCTTTTTTCAATCAACATATTGTATAATGTTATCATTTTTATGGAATTTCTCAAAAAATAATATTAAAAATTCTTATAACAACATTGTTATTTGATTCCAGTATCGATTTCTTATTACTTCCTTTGGAAAATTTAACAATTCTTTTGTACGGTTTCAAGAAACTTAGAGTTTGCTTGGATAAACATAATTTCACTTTTAATCCCTGCAATCGATTACACAAGGAAAGAAAAATAAAAAACAGGTCTGTCTATCTAACTATTCCATCATATACTCTCATGTATTTTTTGGCCTCTGTTACATGAATCTCGTATCAGGCGTGCTCCATCACGTCACATATTTGAAATATCTGAAATACATAACCGTGTTAATTATTTTGAAGCGATATTAATAAAATTAATTGTAAGACTAACGGACAATTTTCAAAATTAACAAGGGAATATTTCAAAGAAAAAAAATCCAACGTGAATTTTTAAGTGGATGAGAAGTATTACGTTATATTTTTATAAAAAATGAAAATTCTATGCGTTGTTTTTTAAAAATCTTATACTTCAAATATCTCAATATCCTGGCTTGATATGAAACAATTCTGATGCCAGATTCATGTTAAGGAGATTAAAATACATTTAGTATAATCTATAATCAATTCGAAAGACCAGTTTTTTTATTTTGTGTGGCTTGGTTTTCTTCATCGATTTAATTAAAAATAACTAAACCCCAATGTTCTCTTTTCAATAAGCTATATATATATATATTAATAAACTAAATAACCTCCTGAAATTCGAAAGTGAATTGATTCGATAAATATAAGCATTCGATTCAGGTCTGAAACTCGACGACCCAACGAGAAAACCTCTCGTCTTCCTCCGCGTCTATAAGTCGTTATTGCAGCGCCGCCTTCGATATACCCTCTCATCTTCATTCCTTTCAGTCTCCCTCTCTCCCTCTCTCTCTCTCTCTCTCTCTTTCCTCCTCCTCTCCCTTACCAATTCTAAAACTCAGCGGCAATAGTCGTTCCGCTTGATGGTCGCCCGGAAAGGCAAACTGTAATCGTGGCGCTCTTTCTTCTTCTGCTCTGCAGCTCTGTCGCCGGTGCTGATGTCGCTGTCGGGTCCGTGGCTCGGCGTCGTCGTGGGTGCACCCGCTGGCCTCGTCATCGTCATCTTCCTCATCGTGCTGGCATTGAAGTTGCGTTACAGGCGCCGGCCCCAGGATGACAAGGACTCGCAGCACGACGACGGTGGTATGGCTACTTTGACGGCACCCAACGACAAGACGGCGTCTTTGCCGCTGAGCAGCGACAGCGTCGAAAGCTTCGAGAAGGACCCGGACATCATACCCCACGCGACAGGTCAGCGTACGTGCGATTGAATTTTCAGCCATTCTCTTTCTCTTTTCTCCTCTTTCTTTCCTCTCCTGTGGCAATCGTGTCACTTTGCCACGGGTTAACTCTTATTGCGGGAGTTTAAGGAAATTGTTATCAACTCGGGAATACGATGGTATTGTTTCGAGACCTATTTTCCGGGATTATTTTCTAGATGATCGATTTCCTCCGGCGACTCTTTTGTCGACCAGTTCTACAATTTATTTGGGAATTCATTTTATAACAAGGTGCCTTTTTTATTAAAATGCTATTAAATACAATGACTATAAAATATATGTATTATTAACATTTATTTACTTATCTATTTATTTATATATTTATAAGTTCATGCATATAATATAGTTTTTTAAATTCTCCGTAATCAATATAAATAGATCCTGATCCATGCGTAACGTTAAAATCGAGTTAGCAATTTACTGCGTTTTTTTATTCAATCCTCACGATGCATATACATTAACACTTCCACAACCAAAGACAAGCCAAATTCACATTCTAATTTCGTCGGTCAATGTATCTATACAAAAATTAATAACAATGGACTTGGGATTACAGACAATTCATACGCGGAGCTGTGCAAGAGCACGTCGCCGCGTTACGTACTCCAGCAGCAGCATCCGGCAGCAACGTCGGCGCAGCAGCAGCACCAGCAACATCACCTGGCCTCTTCTCGACTCGAGCCCGGCGCGCTCGGCTCGATAAACAACGTGAGTATACATATACAATATAAACGACGCGCGACAACGCTGTACCTATATATCTTATAAAAAAAAGAAAAAAGAAAACAAGAAAATAACCGTCGTGGCATTAGCTGCGTGGACGCGTATATGTGACGCTCTCGCTTGTCCATATGTGGCATCATATAAGTCTAGTATCTACGGTAGAGGAAAAAAAAGACAACGTTTACGACGTGTACTCGTGCTGCATCTCTTCTCAGTGTATATTATACCTACCAGCCTCGGGCGTTGTTTATATTATCTCTGCTGGTATATAGCTTCAACTAGGACTCACAGCTATCACTGGCAATTTCTCGCACGTGATGCCTGTCTCACACTTCTCATTAAATATTTATCGTGTATAACATCTATAAGCGATTGTTCAATTTTTGTTGTGCGTGTATACATTCGTGTGTGTGTGTGTGTGTGTGTGTGTGTGTGTGTGTGTGTGTGTGTGTGTATATATATATATATATATCGTTTTTTCGCGTTTGTTCCGTGTGCATGTTTTGTTTGGAGCGGAAAAATGTTGTTACAGGAGACGAGTCGATTGGTCATTTATACGGTTACGCTTTTACGACGGGGAATTTCACTTTGAGTCTATTAAATATGCGATATAGAGCATGGCATCTGCTCTCGGCAATGTGCGTATATCTGACTCTTTTGCACGCGTGCACGCACTCTGGATGACGAGAACAAACTATATAGCCCGGACGTTAAAGCTTTATAACACAATACGCGCAAACCAGCTCGAGGGTATATGTGGGTCAAGTTTATTTTTCTGCTGATATGCGCCTGCGCATTTTATCGACGAGCGATAGTGCTATTATTTAAATGGTATGACATATATATGTATATCTATATATATACATTCAACGTGAAGAAGAAGCTCGAGCGGCCGTGTATTTTTCATTTGATTATCGAGCATCATTAAGAGTTATTTAAAAGCAAAATAAAGCGATGTGGATGTATTTATTTATTTATATAGGTATTTTTCGAGTGACAGTTCGAGAGTTCTCTATTACGCTTTCAAATATTGCTCTTCACTTAATTTAAATATTATACGCATAACAATTAAAAAGTATATATAGAGAAAGGGAAGCTTTATTATTTTATCAAAAACCCTCTAAAGCCAGGTTCAGTTTATTTATATATCGATCTTGATATTGTTCTGTGTAGTACAAGTGAACCATATATATATATAATAATTGTTGGCATTCGTGTCATATCTCTTTCGTTCTAGAAGCAAGCGATAGAACTGTACGAAACGATTTCTCGGCAGGCGTCGAAGATGCAATACGCTGACCTGACGCTGAGGATCAATCGGCGGGTACCACCCAATTGTTACCAGCCAGTGCCCGTGTCGTCAGTGCAACGGCCTCAGCTACTGCCCATGTCGACGCTACCGCGTAGGATGCCAACATCTTCGATGGCGACGTCCTCGTCGGTGAACGAGCCGACGATCTACGCGCAGGTAGCGGCGGGCAAGCCGATCTACATACCGCCGCCCCATCCTTACATGACGGGAAGCACAGGCCGTATGGCAGACGAGACGACGGCCGAGACGCCTCTCATCGGCTGCGACAATAAGGTGACGATACGAGCACGTTGACCGAGCGGTTATCTGTAAGGATTTTCCTTTTATTTATTTTATTTGCGATTTTTTACTTTAGTTTTTTTACGTGATATAATTTCCTTCGTTTTTTGCAGTATTCTTTTTTTTATATTTCTTTTTGTTTGAGTGTTATTATATACTTGTTTTTATAAATATTCGGTTGTACATTCTTTTTGGTATAATAAGTATCCTAGTATGTGTGTGTGTGTGTATACTTATCAGAACTTAAAAAATCATCAGAAAACAAGTGAAAATCAACCTTCAAAAAATAGTACAGTCAACTTTTTCTATAGTGCCGCTTCCTCTCATTTTCCTTCGAGCTATTCTTTTCTCCTCCAGCGTTCTCGGAGCTCACTCTCCTCTTTGATCGGATTCCAATTTGACTCTGGCAATAATGCTACAAGTTACTGCAGTGAATTTTACAATTCCACTAACAATAAGTATTGCCCGCTTGCAATAGTGCCGTTTCGGAGGGCGGAACACTCGAAGAGTGGGAGCAACGTTATTCCAAGAAAAATCGGCGAAGCTGAAAATCTTGTGGCACTATAGAAAGAGTTAAATGTATATGATGCAATTAGTGTACAAAGAAGATTAATCTCGTGTTCTTTTCCAACAATAGTAAAAGTTGCTACACGAGCCTTAATTATAATTATAATTATAATTATATATACGGTTTGTTGAAATGAGTAACGTGGAGTTCGATTTTTTGTAACTGTTTATTGTGTGGAAAAATAGCATTTCACAGAAGCAAAATATATAGACAGAAAATGTTGAACTTTTCGTACTGTATTTCACAAAAAATCTTATCTTCAATTATGTACATTTTTAATTGTATATACGATTTTTCCCGTATACTTTATAATAAACCAAAAACGTGCGTTAATATTCGGTTACGGTACTATATAGTACTGCAATTTCAACATGAAGTTGAAAGGTTGCTTGAAAACATTTTAAAATTAATTTTAAAAGCTTAATATGATAATGATAATGATATCGTAACATATAAGGTTTTAAAGTTTGATATAAATAATATTTTACGTTAAATATTATTCAAATTTCCATTTGAAGCCTTGATAAATGTGAAATTCATAAAATTCATCGCGTTAAATTTGAGAAAAATCATTAATTTTAATTTCATTTACGTTCCGAACTAAACCAGCAATTATTCCTACAGATTACAACGATTACGGAGGCAGCGAACTCATGGCGCTCGGAACCCTCGAATTTAACGAGCACAACAATGACGACCACGTCGACGACATGACTCTGCGAGGACGCCGAGGGCGTTATCGTTGCCGAGACAATGAACACTGTCCTCTAAAAGAAAGCTTCAACCACGAAAATCGTTCGTCGCCGTAGAACCGCGTCCCGTGCGCGATCTCCGGCGCCTGTAATATAATATAAATTTAAAGCGGTTATTGAGTAAGTATAATGGTAACGAAAGTGCGATCGTTTGTGTGTGTGCGTGTTCGTGTGAGTGAACGAACGAGCGAATGTAAAAGTAAGCGTGTAATAAAATAATTGTAGACAACGCGACTACGACGATGTGAAGCGTTGTTCACAAATAAATCGTCAGGGTTACGAATAAATAAGCACCCACGCGTGCGGCTACAAGAGGATAACTGTACAAAGTTTTATTTATATCTGCGGTCATCGTATAATACCGAGGGCTGTAAATTAGTGAGTAGTTGGTTCTTTATACGTCGTTGTAAAACATTTATATATAACTTTCATTCTTTTCTGTGTAACGTGCAAAAATATTATTATTTTTCATGGAAACGACTTGTCCCGTGACGTTACCCGTAACTATATTATATACACGCTGCAAACACGGATGGAGCTATCACTTTATCAGACGACAATCTTTGTATCTATGAATGTGAAAAATTTATTTTAAAAATCAATTTGATTGTAAAACATAAATTTATTGAATAATTTTAGTAAATATTAACTTTTATTGTATTGTAAAATCGATAAGGTGACAGCTCTATATCCAAAAACTAAATTTATGTATATTCTTGAAAGATTAGAGCTAAATCTGCTGAATAAATCACATGTTTTGAGTATAAGTAAACGTCGTCTATATAATTTTAAGTATGAATTCACTTCGTATAACAATATATTTATAATAATTATAAAAAGCTATTTAATGTTTGTTTCATTTAATTATGTCAAAATTATATAAAATGTTGAAAAATTATCTTGTTGATCTTTAAGATATTTTTGGATTGATCAAAAAATATCATGTGGTTTCTTTGGCAGCTTTGTAAGAAAGAAAGATCAATGCGGATTACTTCTGAATGCTGTTATTATATAGCTTTTTTATTTAGCATATTACTTTCGATTTAAAATAGAAAGCTCAAAGCTTATATATTATACATATTTATACATTTAAATTATTGCGGCATTTAATGAAAATCCTAAGATCCGTCCGAAAAGAGATTTGAAAGCAAAAAAGATAATTGCCAAAACGTTAGACGAAAACGTTACAATGCATTTTTGAGACAGAAAAAAAAGTATGGATAATAAAAAGCGAAAGGATTTGTAAAAGATTTTGTTAAATATTCGATAAAGCACTGTCGAATATATATTGCCAGATTCTCTAGAACGAGCGCCTTAAATGTTATGCTCATTGTTAATAAGTATGTGTCGATGCACAGACGCAGCGTCGATGTATGATAAATATTAAAAAAAAAAATTTGGTCGCGAATGAAATTTATTCAGAGATTATGATATTATACAATTTTCATTGGAATAACGCGCTCGCGGTATGAAAACTATTATACTGCCGATATATCGAAATTGAGCCGAATAAAATATTGTACGTACATACATATTTATAATTTTTACAAAGACTGACGCGAGGAAAGTAAATAATTTAAAAGAGAAAGAGAGAGGGAGAGAGAGGGATAACAAAAATGTGTAACGACGTGGAATGTATACGAGGTCTTTGAATCCCTGCATTTCGAATTGGACGGTCGTTGTTCCATAATTATACTCTGGTATATATAAATATATACATAGACTTAGTTGCAGTTTTTACGATTCGTAGTGCCATTATTACCTCGAAATTGACAATTATATAGTATATATATTCAAGAGACAAGACAATTTGTATAAGCGGCATTTTTTCTTTTGTGGCAAATTTTACTTATATTGTATATTATTAATATATAATTAATATTTCTATTGAACATTCAATTGAAGCATATATATATATATATATATAAATATATTTCAAGTAAACATTCAACTGCGATGCCATATTCTATTCCACGAAATGACTTATGTAGCTGTAAAATTTTTAATGTATAAGACATTATGGTTTTATTTCGTTCAATGCATTTTTTTATATGTACAAATAAATATATTTACTTTTTGATTTTAATCAAAGCTTGTAATATTGCTTGATATAAGAAAGACCACAAGTGACTGAAATGTTTGAAATATCAATGCACACACAATGAAGATCTCAAATCAAATTTTTTGGGGAAGATTTTCAGTAATCAACCTTTTTTTACACTTTCAGATAATCATTTCTTGAAAAAAGACTTTGAACAATCGAGATAAAGAAAAACATCTTTTTACTGTAAAAATGCACACTTCCTTTTTTATGATAAACTTTTTTCTTATATTAAAACAAACAATATTTGTACAGTTCTTCTTCTATGTACATTAAACTCTTCCACATTTGCACATTTTCCGAATAAATACAAATAGTTTATATAGTACATGTGATAAAAAATAAGATGAATCAGGGTAGGTATACTCTGAAAAAATGTACTAAACAAATTAGTGACAGTAAATTAATGTTTCTATGATAATGCAATGAAAACATTCTTGAATGGCAAACAAAAAAATCCTACTTCTACATAGTTAGAAAGTAACTGTAAAATTGATAAAATTCTCATTGCAGTAATCTGTCAAGATAACTTGGCATTTGTGAATACGCCGTCATTGCTAAAAATCGGCTCTGTAATTATTTTGTTAAGCAAGGCTCAGTGTTATGCCAGAAGTAGATGAAGATAAATTGTTTATAGCATTGATGAAACACAGGGAAACTGTTTACAGTATAACAAAAAATTACGAATTACATACTTTCTTGTTACCAAATGTAATGCTCATGTAATGTTACTTTATAATTGCTCATGAGGGTATGATATGTGTGAGAATACAAAAAAAGATACCGATTTGACTGTATATGTACTATGCAATTTATAAATCAAGAATCATTCAAAACAAAAATTAAATAAAATAACATGTACGTATTAATAAAATAAAGATAATATAATTCTAATTGTTTAAATTGTTTTTTTTAAATGCAAATACAACAAAACATTGAAAAAGCCTTATGGATTTTTATTAAAAGTATTTATTAAAATTATTGTAAAATGTATATGTACAGAGTATTATGAATCATTTGTTAACAATGTACTTAATAATTTAATAAGCAATAAATACAGCCTAGAATTTAGTCATTCTGACTAAAATTTTTTTTTGCTTACATTTTATGAAAAGTAATCACAAAAATTCAAACTTTTAATTTATGTATGATTTTGTACAGTTTACAGGTATATAACAAAATTATTTAGATATTTTTAGATCAAAGCATGCTTCATCATCAATATCCAGGGATTCAGGAGTTTCATCAATATCAATTACTTCTCCATCAAAATAAAACTTCATTTTTTCTTCTGGAATGTCTAATTGTTCAGAACAACTGTGAACTAAAGCTGCAAAAGTTTGATCATGTTTTAATGTTACTATCAAAGTTCGTTTATCTGATGTCTGAATTTTAATCTTGCAAGCATTTTCTAGTTCTTCTGCTTGGACACCTTTATTTTTTTTCGCTATTGCAGCACTGACAACACCACCATCTATCCAAAATAAAAAATGAATTAAATAAAAATTAATTATTTATTAGTTCAATTTCGACACTATATACCAAAATATTTACCTAAAATATCTATGATTGATAAATTAATAGACATAGGTGTATCAAAAGGAGTTATACGCCTATCTTTTTTCATAATAAGTATTTGATCTTCGTGAACTTTCTCTAAATTGGCAAAATATTTAAATATTTTCTGAAAAGTTTCGTACTAAAAAGTAAAACATCAAACAATTTATTGCAGTTCTTTTAAAAACAAAAACTTTAATTGCTCTGAAAAACATATGAAATTAGTAAATGCATACCCTCCGAACATCAAAACGCTCAACTTTATTTGATTTCCACATAACTTTAACACTAACTTCATGATTATCACTATTTTCAGTCTTTTTTGCAGGAGGAGATCCTATTAATACATAGCTATCATTTTCATCTTGTGATAATTGTAAAGAATCATCATAAGTAAGATTTAAATCTATACTATCATTGATTTCGATCGTTGGCTCTGCCACAGTTGGAGTAATCTATAACAAAATTAATAAATGTAAAGTCTATTTTTATAAAATAATGATATATCTACAGAAATGAAAACATAAAATACCGTATTTGTTTTGTTTGAGTTCCGAGTTGTTCTTGTTGATCTAGTTCTCTTATTATTGGGAGAATCATTTACTTCTACAAATACAACAACATCATCTTCACTTGTATCTTCATTGCTATTGTCATGTTGTCCTGAATCTTCTTCTAAATCTTTTATGACACACACATTATTTGTATTTTCAAGGTTAACTTTATTACCACTGATTATGGGTGAGCCTCTGAGTAAAGAAAAGAATCATTAATTTCTTTGTACTGACTTATGCATAATAAGAAAAGTAATATAATAAATTGTTATTTTATGTAAACCTTTTTGTTGTACAAATGATATCATCATCATCATTCTCATCTTTGTTATCTTTAAATCTAAATTTTGCTCGACGATTAAGCGCTAGATGGTAAATTGTTAGAATATCATCAATAAATATATAATAGTTTTTAATAAATGATTTTTTAGTTGTATATTAATTTATGAAAAATCAATTTATTACCATTAAGTTTTGAGGCTGCATTAGTATAAAGGTTGCATTCATCTTCAGAGGAACTGTCTGATATTTCCATTTCTAAAGGTAATGTAAGATATAAAACGTGCTGAAAATTGCAATATAAGTATAATTATAGAAAATTAATGATATTAAAAGGAAATGCGAGTACACACCTCCAAGAACACGTAATAAAACAAGTATTTCAATAACTAACCTTGAAAACTTCAGAGTATTTTTTCAACACATTTTTAAATAAATTTTTTAGAGATCAATCAATTTTTATTTTGGCTGATAAAAATAACTACTTTTAAAGTAAGTTAAAATTGTACGGCGTATGTTTATGTATGTACAGTATTCAAAATAACCGAAAGAATTATTTTATGTATTGTTACGACCCAAGTCGGGGTCTGAGAGCCGAAAGGTATTTCTACAATGGTCGCCCCGTTAACCAGTTGGAATGTGGGAACGTTGCTCAATTAAGCGCTGAAGCGCAAGGAGCTTGCGGGAAGGTTTGAAATGAAAGC
>JAYJLV010000046.1:20577218-20620903 GCA_036873485.1 Torymus texanus
AAATCTTCACTAAAATATTTTTAAAATTTTTCCCAAATAAGATTGCCTTGAATATTTTCTGTTAACAGAAACGAAGTGAAAAACTTACGTAATTGTAATGGTAACATGATACGACAGCCCGCTTCAAAAATGTTTATTATTTGTAACGCATTTTCTATTATATCCATTGCAATCGCAGATTCTTTATGAGTATTATGTGTTACATTTACATATGTACGTAAATCTTTAAAGGAAGTTGCGCCTTTTACACGATTTAATATTAATTTGAAAAAAAATCTTTCAGAATCATTTGGAGATACTATATTTAGACGTCCAATTGCACAATGCTTTTGTTCACGTTCACGTTTTACCCAAATTTGTTCACGTTCAATTTTTAATAATTAGGTATATTAACGTACTTTATATTATTTGCAAATTTATCATTTTTGTTTAAGCCAAACCACGCTGTTAAAGTTGTTTTCCAATTATCAAGAGCATTTTTTTCATTATTTCCTTCAAAAACAATTTTTTGTTGATTTTCTGTGTAAACTGCTAAACGGATAACAGTATGACTTCTTCCACATAAAGGAAATGTTGTAACCGCCATGATGCATGTATTGGCACTTTATTAAAATAAAATTTATATAATTGAGTTTGTAATAACAGAGTTTCAATTATTTTTAGTCAATTTGAGCTCGAAATTTTATTGGAGTGCGTTTTAGCTATAAAGATTAGTTTTCGCGAGTACTTTGAGTCAATACCTTATCGAATATGTAGATAACCTGCGGAGGGACGCGGAGGGTCGTGGAAGGATTGTGTGTTGGGACGCGGAGGGACGTGGAGGGACACGGAGGGACGCAGAGGGACTGGGAGGGATGTGGAGGGACGTGGAGGGACATGTCTAAAACACATGAAAAAACGGTGAATTTTACGTTATTTTTTACGTTATTTTTAGGAGGGTTCTTTGCGGAGGGACGCGGAGGGATGCGGAGGATATGGCTCGGAAGGGCTTATAAGTATATATATAAGAGGGCTGCGTCCCCTGCTCTAAGATAACTTTTTTAACAAAATGTAGATGTTTGATGAAATTTATCATTTTTTTCTTGACAATCCTTTGTATTCGTCTGTAGTCTAGCGATATTCAAAACCGAGAAAGTTATAACCAATAGAAAAAAATTATTTTTATAACCTCATTCCCGATTTATGAATAACTAGCTATAAATTTCTTGGTTTTGAATAAGTTTTCTTTTGGCAAATCACCGTAAAAGGATAGATTGAGACCTTGATAATTAAAATCGGTTAAGAAACAAAAAAGTTTAAGATGTTTTATCAATAAATGTTTGTGCTGTTTCTAAAATATCGAAATTATGTTAAAAAAGTTATCTTAGTCATGTTAAATACACTTTATTTATAATACATTGACTATTTCTATCATTCTAAATAAATAAATCACATTTCAACTATGGCTTTTTTTTAAATTTTAGGTAACCTCTTCATTTAGCACTGCTTTGACTAGAGAAGTCACGGAAGAACCACCTTAGTATAGGAGTAGAATATTATGCAGTTTATCAATTCTGTTCCTAAATAAAAATAAAAGAAATGCTGAGAAGGTACAATTCGTTAATTTTTTCAAAAAAATATCAGGACAACTGAAATTAGGATATCAAATACTATTACATTATTCGGTTAAACTTTTAACGCTTTAGGTCCGATATCTTGATATATTTAGACTTTTTATCAATATATTTAAGTACCAGATCGTGACGATTTGCATATACAATTGAAATTAATTTCTGTGGATCTTGAAATTGACTATAAACTAAAAATTTATACGTTAAAAAGTTGAAATTTTAAAAACCTTAATTATAGAATTTTTCATAGTTTTGGCAAATTGCGGACGGTCGAAATAATTTCGAGGGAAACGGACTTTGATGACTTAGGTGCTAAGTTACAACAATCCACATACTAAATTATAATTTTTCAATTTTAAATAGTGACACAACAATTTTGATCACTTTTTGGAACTTTCTGACCACTGTGCAGCGCTCTGGTACGATGATACGGCTGAAAACTTTAATGATGCTCCACATATTCCTGTACAAGATGCGGGAGCGAATAAAGGAGTCTTATTTTACGCTTGGAAGTCGATATGATTAGCCATTTGCTTTGCGACGAATTTAATTAAGATGTTTATCTCGTCAACGGAGTAGAGATGAGAATATGCCTCGTACGCAATAAAGATGCATTTTGCTTGATGGATTTAACGTAAAAATTATGAATTGACGCTAATCGTACGCAGAGTAAAAATAAGTCCTGGTGTTTTACTGGGACACGCCCATGCTTTAGCTAAAACTATAGCAAAATATCCAATTACGTGTTGAGGTTAAATTTTATACGCTTCAAACTGGAATTCACGATGATACTCTCGATAATCTCGGCCAACTGTCTAAAAGAATAATTATAGGTTTCATCGACAACAAAGCGTTTGATGGAAATTGAAGATTCAACCCATTCAATTTTCAATACTTCTTAATAAACTATTTTTCTGAGTACATCAACGGAATACAAATTCCAAGCAAACCATTACAACCTTGCCTCACTGGCGACAGTTATATCTACATAGATGCTTATCACACACTGTTTACGGGCACTGGCATACACTTTCTTAACGAAGGCAATGGCATCAATCGTCACAATTACGCACGCATTGAAATCTCGTGTGGTCGGGTAGTGTGCGCGTTGAAATACGATCCTAACGGATTTTAGTGCAGAGACATAAAAGAGAAGGTAGAATAGGGGGGGGACCAAGTATATGAGAAATGAAATGTTAATGCATGAGAATCAGTCGTCATTACCGTTTCAACATTGTGACACACTCTCGGACATACTACGTAAATCATGGATTTCGTTGTTGATCTACAAAGTTTGCGCAACATTAACAGAATCTTTTTGCCAAGGGAAGTGTCCGTGTTTGCCTTGCAAGAGCACATACTCGACCATTGGATAGTATCCCAGCCTTGTAACTTTTAGCAACTGCTAGCAGATATAAAGACGATAAATAACTATTGCACAATTCTCATATACGGAATATAATAGTTCGAAGGTGATATTTCTTTTCAACGCTTGCACAATCATCTCTACAAAATTGCCAAGAAGGCTATAAATATTTACGTACGGGAGGATCAAAACGACGATATCTCGAGGGTCTGCTTGGAAGATGTGTTATAAACCTCAAAAAGTGAAAGTCCATCGTTTAGTAAATTACAAATAATGTTTCCAAATTCCTTAGTTTGTATATGTCATATAGAAAAACATATAGAAAATAAGGAAGAATTTTGTGCACTTTTCAAAGCAAACCTACTAAGTTCTTGGTTTTACAGTATACTCCCAGAAGCTTGACATGAAACAAATGAAATTATACAAAGTGAAAGATTTTTCGCAACTGTTGTGTATTATAGTAACGAACGAAGAATGACAAATCTTCAGTTCAATGAAGAAGGAGGAGTAGATGTGGCAGACGGAGGCATCACACACTCTGAAAAGCCAGGAAACAACACTGAGAGACTCTTGAGCGCGCAGCGTTCCAAAATGTCCCTAGAGCAGCCCGCCAACGGAATTGTATTGCTACGCGATTGTTTTTGGCGCACAGGCTTCCAAAACTCTGAGCAGGCAGCAGACCAGTACTATTAACAACACTGATCGGTGCGTAGCCTTCTCGGAGTTGGGCTCCTGGCCGCCAAAAACAATCGCGCAGCAATACAATTCGGTTGGCGGGAGCCGCTAGGGACATTTTGGAACGCTGCGCGCTCAAAAGTCTCTCAATGTGTACGCGAGAGACGTGGATGTCGAAGAGCTGTCGGCCGGGATGTCGTCACATTGGAGGACTAATTTTTACTCGGATTGATTGATTTGTGAAGAAATGAGAATCTGATTGGCGGAAGTAGTCGGATGTTTTTTTAATGATTTCGTATAGATATATGCAACCGACAATCTATTGATAATTTATAAATGTGTAACGAACAATAACACGTCAGTTCTTTTACTTTATTTTCTTGACGGGCGTAAAACTGAACAACTTTGAAGATATAGGCACCGCCGTTTTCTTTACTGCCCTCTGTAAAATCGTACTGAAATTGACGATATACGTGTGGATTGGTTTACAACGACGAATCGTAAACGTTTGAATGCTGCTCTCTGGAACGACATAATTTACAGTTCCGAACGTATAACACGGTACACGCCTATGTATACAGGCTTGGTGCAGAGGTGATATGCCACGCCTATATGTGGGTCAAAATGAATCTCGCGTCACACGTCGCGTATTTTTCGAAAATAGCCAACTTTTTATCGTTTCACTCTTCACGTGTAGTACGTATGCTTCATTTTCGTAATTTTTTACCCGGATTCTAGCCACCGTGCGCACGTAATTCTTGCTTGAAAATAAAGAAAAAAAAAGACCATCCCCTCGAGAACGTAACAATTCCACAGTGGGCGCCGTCAAAGGGGACAGGCTGAGCCTAATTCGCGTGGCGTTTTGTGCTGGAAAACGAATCAGAAAAACCTGCTACCGCCCTCTCACATACATATACTACGCACACATATCCAGCCTCCTTGCCTTCGCTCACTCTCTCATTCTCCTCAACCTCGGCGTGCACATTTTACGCTTGGAGAATTCTGCTCCCTTTTCACCTCTCTCTTCCTCCGGCTCCTTCACCTTTTTCGTGTTTCTTGCGTAACGACGCGCGCGTGCACGGGCCGTTAAAACCCGAGCGTTCTTCTCTCTCTTCTCTTTCTCCATCTTCTCCTTTTCCGCTCGTCTTCGTGGCGGCGACAGCTGATGCAAATACACGCGCTCGCGCGCACGCGTAAACCTTAGAAAGTATTCTTGCGTAACCGCCAGGCTCTTCTCTCTCTCTCTCTCTCTCTCTCTCTCTCTCTCTCTCTCTCTGTCTCTCTGTCTCTCTCTATCTCTCCCTCTCTCTCCCTCTCTCGCTGTCTCTCTCTCTTACTCACGCGCGTCCATTGTACGGCGGGGCTAAATACTTTGCGCGCGTATCGATCGCTAAAGGGTATACCGAGTAGTATGTGTGTGGGCGCGCGTCCGTTCATTGTGTACATGCGAGAAATAGAGAGCGAGAGAGAGAGAGGGTTTTATTGTGGCCGGAATGCGCGATGACACACGCGGTGATGTTGAGCTTGCGGTTGAGGCTGGGATTCGTTGAGAGGGGGTGTTAGGGAAGATGGTGGAGGGAAGAAAAAACATTTGTGAAATAGGGATGCAGCAGAGCTATGACGATAGGGATGGGGTGTTGTCAGCGATTTTTCGCGTAAATACTGTCGGGAATCAATTGCGACGATGGCTTTTAGTATATGCGTGTGTAGGGTTCGGTTACGAGTTAAGAGGGGAAGTCGCGAGTAAAGCTGAAAATTGTAAATAATAATGTATTCTGGACTATACTGTAGTTTTGTTAATTGGGAAGATTAGTTAGACTTTTCTCGAATCACTACCTCTTAAAATATACTTCTTATATATACCCTGGATACGTAGATTAGAAGTAGTACCGTTAGTAAACTATATCTTGTAGTTGTTATTTCTTTTTCACACTGGGGCTTCCAGAGAATAGCCTAGTGCATACTCTATTTTTTTTTTTTTTTTTATATACCCACCGAGTTATAACGATATTTCTTGATATCTTGAGTACGAGTGTTGCAAAACGAACACTCCTTTTGCATTAACGACTAAATGTCTTTTTATTTCTCTTGAAATATTACCAAGTTGTTAGTGCTTTACTGCAACCCTGTAGATATATTATTAAACAAATATGTATACGCAAGCAACGTATGCTTATTTTTTCTGAATTTAAGCGAATAATATAGTTCAGGTGTTTGTGTTATGGACATGTAAATGTTAATATTTTTAGTGTGAGCAATGACTGGCTATGTTTCATATTTCTGAACTCACATGAGTTACTTCAACAACATTGTTATCCTCATATTTAAACTAATCTCACCATCATCATGTAACATTGCGTACACTTACATTCTCTATGATTAATTAAATTGATTAACATTTTCCAAATTTTTTTAATACTTAACACAAGAAAATTAAAACCTCATAAATGATAATAAAATGTATCTTGTACATTTATGAAAATTAATTTTCGCCACTTTTACGTATTTAACAAGTATGCCTTTAAAGTTAAGAAGATTTAAGGTGATTTTTTTTGCAAAATTTCTTCCGCACAAAATGCTACTGTTATATTTTCACCTTTGAATCTTCTTTGACAGACAGTTCACTCAGAACAGTATTAACAAAGTTAAAACTTCATCGGCCATCCTACACCTCACTATCACTATTTCATCACTAAACATCGTATAAACTATTTATCTTTAGCGATAAAACGGAGAAAAAACGAGAAATACCTCTCTTTACCGTTTATCGTGCGTAAAACCATCGTTTGATAATGGTCTCTGTCTAAAGTCCGCTACTCGACAGTCGGACGACACTACTCCAAAGCATAATGTAAAAACAGAAATAAGAGAAAAAAAATAATAACACGCATACACACACGCACATACTATAAATACTACTAAAGCACATGATCTACGGATCTCTCGATCGGCCGTCTGAGCAGCATTTATCTAATGGCTTCGTTTTCTCTGTCTCTCTCTGTCCCGATAGATGTCAACCCCACGGAGCAGGAGGAGCTGTTCATCAGGAAGCTGCGACAATGCTGCGTGGCTTTCGATTTCTTGGATCCGGTCGCGGATCTCAAGGACAAGGAGATCAAGCGCAACACCCTCAATGAGCTCGTCGAGTACATCACCGCGGGCCGAGGGGTACTCACTGAACCGGTCTACCCTGAAATCATCAAGATGGTGAGTATCGCCCTCTTAACTCTGTCATTGATTTGGCTGTTTCATTTGTACGATGGTTTTTTTTTGCCACGAGAGCAGTTGAATTTTCTCGGGTACACGCACGATTGGCATTGATTATACGCTGGTCGTAGAAAACGTGTGCGACTTGATTATTATTCCGGGCACCGAGCTGGCAAATTGAATGTAATCGGAAAAATTAGGTATAAGTCAAGGTTTTCTCAATAATTTCAAAATTAGCAAAGTTGAAATATGATAGATATATAATTATCTTAAACTGATTTGCAGAATTAATTTGTACTGGGAGGATAAACTGTCGTAACACTATAACTTTAAAATGTCAAACTAACAGTTAGTTTTCAAATGTCGAATGGAAACAAGTTAACTACGTTACTGAACAAAACTTTTTAGAAACCCAACGGAAGAAAAACTTTATTTTATTTTAACACAGACCATTTTCGTAAAAACTCAATTTGTAATTATTAAATTTTTTCTGAATCTCCAGATAATTAATCTTATTATTTTTGTCAATGGTAAATAAAAAAAATAGTTATACCAATTAACTAAAGTTCATGTACAGCTCAATTACTACTGAATTAATGTAGAACGTTTTAAAGCTCTGGTTTTCAACTTTTGTCATAAATGGAGGACAATGCCAGCGTGCTCTTTCTTAGGGACGTTTTAAAGCTCACCACTAAAACGGTATCGCGCAATAAAGTAGACACTTTGAAGGTTATGATCCACGAATTTGAATGGCTTAAAATCGAGTTGCCGTTGTCACAAAGCGCGTCATCTTTTTATGCATAACGCAATAACTAGGCCGAGCGTAATACGTAAATTTTGCATGACTATTCAATTTCTAAGATACACGTACACGGGCTATACGAATTTCGAATTTTGTTATCTTTGTCGACAAATTTGTTCACGGCGATAAAGTCACGTCTACTGTTTAGAGATTGAATGTTGAGTCGAGAATTTGCGTTGATTTCACCGAATTTTGGATTCGACAGCGAACAAGAAAAGCAAGATCTTCTCTTTTCTGACCGAAAATAATAAAAGTTTGGTAATCATTGCGAAACTTTTGGCATCTGAGCTTCAAATTTTCTGACGGCGAATATAACATTGGGAACAGCTTTCCGATTCTCTAAACTTTGCAAAGTATATTACTTCTTTCGCGTTTCTACGCTGTTTGCCTTTTTTTTAATCAAAATATCTATATATCAATAGAAAAACCGCCGTTCTTAATATATACCCCCATGAAAATATAAAATATACGTTGAATCAATAAAACATAAACACAAGATCTTTTACAAATATTTGTCTGTTTTCTTTCAAAATAACGATTCTCGAAATCATAAAAATTTATTTCCTGATATACGAAATTTGTGTAATTTTATTTTTCTCCGATCACATACATGTTGCACTTTTATTCCAAAAAACTTCAAAAAATAATACTGTCAAACTTATCTAATATCCGAATATCACATCTACATTAAAATCTTCAGTATTGCATATAACAAAATATATAACACGACGCGGACCGAGTGAATATACGTTTCACATCACGACAATCCCATTGAAAATCACATACTCTCTCTCGCGTTGTGCTTGCGCGATCCCTATCGTACGGAGTCGCGTCGATAGATTTTCGAGAAATCCTGATCCGAAAAAAGTCGCGTTTCCTCTCGGTGAGGCATTATAATACACGTATAGCGTGAAAACCCCTGTGATGTGTGCTGCTGCTGCTGCTGCTGCCAGCGACAAGTATATACAAGGCAACGAAAGCATCACATTGCAAGCTCGCGCGCGCGTACGCGCGATATTATCACTACCTGCCGTACATTCGCCTTTAAAACCGCGTATCCGCGTGGAAGCTCCTCCGACATAAAATCTGTTTATGCTTTCATAAAGAAAAATCCTCTATCTCTCTATTGCGCGAACGTTCTTTCTCACGCCTCTTTTCCTCCCCTTTCTAGTCGCGCGCGATACGGGAATGACTGATGTGTGTCGAGGACGTTCTTAAATAATCTCTTTCCTTCTCAGCTCGGTATTTTTTTTTCTTACTCGTCCTCTCTCTTTCCCTGTCGACTGTCTATGCTAGTACGCCTACTGCTGCTCCCCCGCGCGGCTGCAGAGCGCGATCTTTTGCACGGCGCATGCGCACGCGCATCCACAATTTTGCTGGGCGCACTCGTAGCACCCGAAAGCGTATATTGACACTATCACTTTTGCACTTTATGTGTGCGTGAATCTAGATGATGTCATTCTTCTGGTCGTGAAGCTTTCAATTTGTTAAAAGCTTCTCATTTTTTTGGCTCTTGATGTTTATCTTTCGGTGCCGTACAAAGGTTCAGATATAGTTTGGGTTTCTTGAAAATTTGGGAGTTTCATTTGGAGAGTGAAAGTTAATATTAGATTTTGTTTGTAAAATCAGCATAGTCGTTGTAGATTGAATAAGTACTGGAGATAACTTTAATTGGAAATCACTTATAGTTTTGTTCAAAATTGTATTTACACATAGGGATTAAATTTTTATAGAATATAAGGTATCCCATCAATTTAAGTACATTTTAATTTAAAGCAATAAGAGTATGTATGATGCGAACGGAGTTTATTATCGTGCAACATCACAGTAACGATTATTCATGAAATACTTTTCTGATCAGAATGCACCTGAAAGGTCGTTATGAGGGATAACAGCTCTTGGTACTTTTTGACCTGTTTTTTTCCGTTTTAGAAAAAGCTGAGTTCTGTCGCTTGTTACTTTTGAATTTCATTCAGTACGTTAAATTTTTAAATTATTTAGAAATTACTTATGAGTTTCGGAGCTCTGTAATCAAAGATTAGGTCGATGACCTAAAGTCTTGTAGATTAGATAAAGTTTAGAGTTATAAAGTTTTATCAATTAATTATCATGAATTGAAGCAAATAATAATTTTTCAATCACTGTTACTGTTTTTATGTAATAATGAACTGCGATTTTTACACGATAGTCATAATTTTATTAGAAATATGACATTGAAAACTGGAATTATGTAAAAATGTTAAAAAAACATGCTTATGATTGGATATGAAAAATTAACCGATTGTTCTCTCTAATGTGACATTGCCAAAGTTATCTGCTTACGTTGCGAATCGGTCAAGTGAACGCTTCTTGTTTATTTTGCAGATTTCGGCGAACATTTTTCGCACATTGCCACCAAGCGAAAACCCAGATTTCGATCCTGAGGAGGACGATCCGACCCTGGAGGCGAGCTGGCCCCACCTCCAGTTGGTTTACGAATTCTTTCTGCGTTTCCTCGAGTCCTCGGACTTCCAGCAAAACATTGGCAAACGAGTTATCGACCAAAAATTTGTTTTACAGGTATGTATTACAAATAATTTAATTATTCAGTAAGTAGCAAAAAATAGGTATAATTATTAAAATTTTGAAATATAAACTTTTGATTAATGGAAATCATTTTCCATTTTCTTTTTTTAAATAAATTTCTTTGATCTACAGTTGAAGTGTAGAACTTTAAATGTTGAAAACTGTATTAAATGAACTGTAATTAATTTTTTATATATTAATTTTTAATACATTAATTTTGTGTCTTTCTTTTTTCTAGCATGTCAAAGTATGCAAATTAAGCTAATAAGAATAATTTTTTTTTTAAACAATTACAGTAGTTTGTTAAAATCATAAACAATATAATAAAACTCCTTTACAGTATAAAGTTTTTTGCACTTAAAAGAGTATTAAACTTATACAAATATTATCTTGAGCATATTTACTTTGTATCTTATATTGTTGTTTCACAAATATGTAAATTAACTGCATATTGCATTTTTCAGTTGTTGGACTTGTTCGACTCAGAGGATCCTAGGGAGAGAGACTTTTTGAAAACTGTCTTACATCGTATTTACGGGAAGTTCCTCGGCCTTCGAGCCTTTATACGTAAACAAATTAATAACATCTTTCTCAGGTAATGTTTTACTTCCTAATAGAATTATTTTTTTCAAAAGATTTTCAATTGTTTTTTACTATCAACGTACGTAACGGAATTTTTAATTTATTTTGATTGTTTAATAGGTTTGTGTATGAGACAGAACACTTTAATGGGGTCGGAGAACTTCTAGAAATCCTGGGCAGCATTATCAATGGCTTTGCCTTACCCCTTAAAGTTGAACACAAGCAATTTTTGGTTAAGGTACAATTTCATATGATTAATCTATTTGATCAATCTTATTAGACAAATAGTAACGTTAGTTCATTTTGAATATTTAAATTAGAAGTATATCGTTCAATCCTCAACTTGAAGGAATCTCTTATTCTAAACCATTGTGATATAATATCAAATTCAATGTCAACATATTGTTAGACGCATTTCGGAACTTTATTTTAAACCTATGTTGTAAATTTCACATTACGTCGTTTTAAATAAAAGCAGAGGATACAGCCTTTTATTAATTTCTAATTTAGCGGTAACTAGTAGTTAAAACGCGATGTCTTTTTTACGTAAGACAGGTGTTATGTCAAATATTCACATGAATACATTACTATTAAAGTCGAGATTATACTGTTAATCAAATCATTTAAGAATACAGTGATTTAATAAAACTTCAATTATTTTTAGGTGCTGTTACCACTGCATAAAGTTAAGTGCTTGTCGTTGTATCACGCACAATTAGCTTATTGTGTGGTACAATTTCTTGAGAAAGATGCTACTCTAACGGAACCTGTTGTTCGGGGACTCCTGAAATTCTGGCCTAAGACATGTAGCCAGAAAGAGGTTATGTTCCTGGGTGAAATCGAGGAGATCCTGGATGTTATAGAACCTAGCCAATTCGTTAAAATTCAAGAATCTCTATTCAGGCAAATCGCGCGTTGCGTTTCGTCTCCGCATTTCCAGGTTTGTAACCAACAATAAACTTTTCTATTTACAATAATCACATAAAACGGTATCTTAAAAATCTTGTATTTTAGGTTGCCGAGAGAGCATTGTATTTCTGGAATAATGAGTACATAATGTCGCTAATCGAAGAAAATAATCATGTAATAATGGGAATAATGTTTCCGGCACTGTATAGAATAAGCAAGGAGCATTGGAATCAGACGATCGTGGCGCTTGTTTATAACGTTCTCAAAACATTTATGGAAATGAACAGCAAGCTCTTTGATGAACTTACTGCCAGTTATAAGTCTGAAAGGCAAAAGTACGTAATAATTGTCGTATTTTAATTTATTACAATTAACTTTTTTAATATGTAACATCCCTGGTAGAAAATTAATCATATTTTATAGCTAACGTGTTAATTATAAGGCATTATATATTTTTACTTAAAATATTTATTTTACGAAATATATATATACTAAAATTCATTCCTAATTAGTACATAATTATGAAATACAAACAATGTTTTTAGCCGTAAAATTAACTGAAAGATATCTAATTTACTGTTAACATTTCTACCAGGAATACAACAATATTTCACGTATATTTTGTACGTGAATAATAGACTTCCTCCAAAAGTTTTGTTGTTACTTAAAATATATCTATTTGATGAAATATATATACTAATTAGTACACAATTGTGAAATATAAACAATGTTTTTAGCCGTAAAGTCAACTGAAAGATATCTAATTTACTGCTAAAATTTCTACCAGGGATACAACAATATTTCACGTTTCACTTTTATTATTCATATACAAAATAAATGTAATAATACAAGTGAATTCTTTCGAGAGTCGAGAAAAAAATTCTTTTTTTGTTCTGTCTTATTTCTATTCACTAAGAAATAACGTAAAAGTTAAAGTGCTGATAAAGCGGATGATGATAAAGATCAATTATTTTTACAGAGAAAAGAAGAGAGAAAAGGAGAGGGAGGAACTGTGGAAGAGACTGAACGAACTGGAAATGGAACGACGCCAAGCTCTTATAGCACCCGCGCCCGCGCCTGCGCTAGCGTCGGCGCCGGCGCCAACAAACACTCCAGTTCCTGCCTCTACTGCACCTGCGACGCGTGCCCGCCCCTGAGCTGGTAAATTCCTTACTTTACTAAGTGTCATATGCACATAAAGGAAAAGACCGAAAAATTTTCCACTCAGACCCTCCCCGATCCTCGAATTTATGAAATATATACAAAGTGCTGCAATCAATGAATTTGGATATATATATAAATATATTATTGTAGTATAGATATATTGAAAATGGCTAATCCCTAGCTGGTAATAATGAAAATAAATTATTTAATTGAATCATTGATATTTAAAGTAACATAAGTAATCGTTTTTTACTGGCTTCAATTGAAAAGGATTCTAGCTTCAGATTTTAAAAGCAAATTTTTTATGTCTCATACATTCGTATTTTTTTTTATAAGAAAAATTATAAAATGTTGAATAAAATTTAATGTATTATTTCATTCATAGAAAAATTATTTGTGTTTTTAATTTCATGATTCAATTGACATTATTTCATGCAATATTTTGATAAGGCGTACTTATTATCCTCTTTTTAAAATTATTAAAATAAGAATCTGTTTTGCAAGTATAGTTTATTATTGAAAAATACATCCTTATATTTTTTGCTTATAATTAAAACCCTTAATTGGATATGAAAAGATATGCATAAATATACATTACAAGAAATACAAAGGGTAAGACTGTTAGTATTTTCTTACTTATAAAATATTATAAGGAAAAGGATTTTTTTCTATGCGGCCATACTAGTATTTTTTTAAAATACTTGTGACTTTCCAACTGTGAATGTGTTTTTGAATTAACATTCAAATAAAACACAACTACTTGCTACCCTTTGAAGTAATATTAGTTAAACCCTTAAGTTGTAGAGTCAAAAATATATATTTAAAAGCAATGCGAAGAAAAGTTTCGCTTCAATAGTCAACTCATATTTTCGATTACTAAATATTATTTTTCATATTTGAGTACCAAGTCAAATAACTGTTCTGCTTAATTAAAGCATTAAAAATTATTGCAATTAATAAAGAAATTAGTTTCTTGAAAAATAAGTAGAAAGCAAAAATGAAAATTTTAATTTGCATTGCTTAATGTACGACAGATCAATATAAGACATGGAAATCTGATGCTTAGTTAATTATTAACTAATTGTAATGCGTATTTGTAGAAAATGTAAGAGTCTCAGAATATTTGTGATGGAACCCACGCGACCATGCACCACTTTTGTTTCTAATTTTATAACTATATGTTAGTTTTTCAAATGTTTAACTATTTGTATTAAATTTGAAGTCCAAATTAAAGTTCTGCGACAAATTGTGAAGTAAACGTAACCACCTGACTGTTTTACATTTATCTTAAAATTTCTTCATGTAAAAATAGCTTTGGACCCTGGTCTGTCGTAGATTTCGCAACGGTTTATTTTTAAGTATTCGAGAAATTACTGTTACATCTTCTTCATTTTTACCAAAGCGTCGTTAACACACTTCCAATTAAGGGTGAAATATTTAAAGAGTAAAATCACTTGTAATATAAACATAAATATGTGTTTTATGTGTAGAAATTAATTTTAAAAAATGTACTATTACTGAGATAATGTCGTTGGTTAATATTATATATAAAAATAAAAACTTATGGATCATGCGAATGAGAATAGATTTCATGAATACTTTAAGTTTATAAAATTTTCATACGGCTTTGAGATATTAGTTTATATAATTATTGTTTCTAGTTTATATTCTGTACAAATATTAAGAATTTACTGTAACATTTAATCAAATTATTACTATGATTTATATCTATGTAAGTTAATGCCTTTTTAAAATTCAAATAAATGAAATTAATGCTATGTATATATAATAATAAAAATGAAACCAATAAATCAACATTAATGAAAATAATTATTTGTATGTAATATTTAATTACTTAAATAATTATATCAAGTGATTACATAAGAGAGCACCCAATTTCATTGAATTAGTATACGTTACGTTGTACACAAATAACACAAAAAAGTTTATTAAAGCACTAGTAATATTCTTTTATTTTATGATATTCGTTTAGGAGGAGATGTAACTAAATATGCGACTATAATTCTTTGTATTTTACATATACTTATTTCCTTTGCATATTTTTTATCTTTTATTTAATTATGCAATTTTTATTTAAAATTTTCAGTTTTTTTAATTCTATAATAAAGTATGCATTTCTGTAAAATATTTTAATATCTCAGTAATCCTTGTGCATCTCACGAAAATAATTGTTTTCAATTTATGAATAGTTACAACTCTTCTTGATAAGTCGTGAAGATGGCTGCAATCTATATAATGCCATTGTAATTACAGGTGGAAACTCACTACCACGCTGCCCAACTGTTAGTCCTTAGTTTACGTCGATTGTCCATACACTAAAAGCAAAGAAAAAAAGCAAAAGAAATTATCGTTGTTAGTGGAAACAAAAAATGTCTAATGGTGACAATTCTTGACGTAACATAACTCTTTTGTTAACTGCGCCTGAAAGGCGACCAGTCAAGAGGAAGACAAGGAGATACAAACAAGCGTGCAGAGAGACAGAAAAAAAGGAGCAGATTATATATTAGGGTTTCATTCTTACAAAAAAAAAAGAAAAAAAAAAGAAAAAAAACAACAAAACGCCATAATGATCGATGATTTTTAATGGTTTAATTGTGTATATTAATTCATTTTTATTCTTTTGACGGCAATGATTTAATTTGTATGGTGTACTCAATGTCAGCACATAATACGAGAATGTTAGTCCCTTCTTTAATTATGGTTAGCTGTGCTTGGTCGGAGGAGGCGATCGAGGCCGTGAAGAGATAAGCATGGACGGAGGTCTATATAAATAAATATTGCAGCTCATCGTTACATGGTTTTGTTTATTATTTTCAACGATACGCAGCTGCTATAGTGTTACGCATCTTAAAAACACTATAAGGCTGACGATGCGTGTAAATCTCTGAATCGGTGGATCCCACTTCCGCAGCGATCCTCTCCTCCGACTTCAGCCAGCAGGGGCGTTGTTTGAAATGTATCATATATTCGTATTAATGATAACGATAATTGATAACTATAACAAAACATAATAAATTAGGTAAATATATACATAATACAGTATATTATTAAGTATAGTAATATCGATGAATACAAGAGAACCTCACGTATACACCGAAACAACATGAGCACACATTTACACAATCGATACACGCGAAACTGTGGTGAAACACTCTAGTGACATAATGATGATAAAAAAAAGAAACCCATGTGCTACCGACACTAATATTGCGCTGACTGCATGCCCGCAAATCGACGAGCATACTTTTTTCAAGGATGAAGAATAGTAGGAATATGCGAGTACATAAATAACATTAATGAATAAGATTGTATCCACTGAGAAGATTACAAAAAAAAGAGAGCGAAAGAGTGAGAGCAAACGAGAGAGCGAGCGAGAGTGTGAGAGAAACGTAAAAAGTATATGTTGTTTTTTAAATAAAAAAAAAGAAGAATAAAAGAAGCAAGGGACAAATATATACAATAAAAAAATTCAATTGTACCAAAATATCCATGGTTGCTTATAAATATAATAAATAATAGAGATACAATGCATAAGATTTATTCGGAGCTGTGCTCCCATCGGCCACCATAAAAGTGTACGTGGGATCGTTTTTAAAAATTTCTTACCAATGCATAATAACGATAGTAATAGAGAACAATGAGTGAATGAATAACAATATTATTAATAAATAGATGGGAATAAACAGTGATTATTTGCTCACGTTCTCACGAATTAGTCGTTGACCGAAGTCATTCGTAACATGCAAAAAGAAATACGTCTTTTTCATCGACGAGAAAGAAAAAACTTACCAAAAGTCTTTGCGTATGACATTCTCTTTGCGTTTTTTTCTTTTTCTGTCTTTGACTTTGGCACCGCTTTTTCGGCCTGGTCCCCATAACAAAAATTTAGTATACGGTCTTTACGTCGATCGTTATGGTTTGTAAATGATGTAACATCCCGTAATTGTAGGAAAAAAAATCTACTGCGAATGTGACACGCGTAAATAGGTGTTTCGTTACTTTTTACTCTGTGATTTCTTTTCACATCGCTTATTTGCGTACAAATACGAATTAAAGCTAGGTGATGAATCCAGAAAAAAAAATGTTTTACATTTACCATATATATTTTTATCATTTACCATTAATTTTAATGTTCGTAAACGAATTCGCAGAGCTCGCTGTACAAAAGATTTAAAATAAACACAGTGGAATTCAATGCTATAGGATATGTGTGTTCAATAGAGCGATAATCCAATACAAAACTTTTCTATTTTTTTTTCTAAGATGCAGAAATTATTTTTCTCAACCACGCCATGGTAAGTAACATAATTAATTCAAATTTGATTTGTTTTTACAACAAATCATTGAAATTCATTTATAATATATCATAATACTTATAGAACCATAATATAAGTTCATAGCCATATATAATTGACATGTTTACGGGTATGGACCGAGTGGTAATCATAACAAAACCTTTAAAAAATCCACAGTACCGGTTTTTTTTGAATAAATTGAAGCTGCAATCTAGCATCCCTTTATATGTTCGTCTATTAAAATCATCTGCTTGTATTCTAGATTTAACAGTATCGAAAGGTATTACTGGAATCCACGATATTATACCTAATCAAAAGTCATAGCTAAAGTCATGCATATGAGTTATAATATATTATGTACTCTCAATAATTACCAGCTACTCCACCAGCTAAAATGGTGTCAAACAGTCCGGGACTAACGTGAACTTCACCAAATATGTGATGAGATGTGTATTGGTAAGAGAGAATATATACTCCACCACCAATTGCATCTCTGGTTTTAAAAAATAAACCTTCATTTCATTTTATATCTGTATATATCTCTTAATACTTTTGTTATATTTAATAAATAAGTTTTTTTTTAACTTATTTGAAAACTTTTATTTACATAATTGAAATTTAGGTGAATTTTATTTGTATAATTAAAATATGATGATATCTACCTTAAAACAGTTGGTACAAAACCTTGAAAAAAAGCACGAATTCCATATTGTCTGTTAATATTTGAAATAATTTGGAAAGTGTTTAATCTTCTTATATTTCCGTTTTTTGCATCTGTTTTATATACACCTTTGAACAAATATCAAAAGATTAGTTAACAATAATTATCGTTTTATTGTGATTTGCAATACCTTTATCCAGTTGCATTCTAATTTTTATCAATTCACTTGGACACGTTATGAAAGCTTGCATGGTTCCCCCAATACCTCCAGCAATAAAAAGATCTTGCAACCAGCCATCATTAGTTGGAAGAATTTCATTGTAACCACGTTGATGTTGAAGTTTCTTTAAAGAAGTATCATACATTCCGAAAAATAAGGCATTCAAGGATCCTGAACAGCATAAAGGAAATAACATTCCTCTATATAATCCTCGAATCTGTAATAATATTCATATATTTAATTTTAGTTTTTTTTTATGAAGTAATTTTTTTAAATCCAGGACTCTGTTAGAAATAATAACACTCATATTAAATGTTGTTCACATAATTAATAAAAAGAAGATTATTCTATAATATTTACTCCATATTTTTTTATTATAAGAGTTGTGGCTTGTTTTGTTGATAATTTTTTATTACTCATTTGTTGATGAGTTTTTATTGTGTCCATTGGATGTCCAATGAGTGTACCAAAAATACCTTTCAAAATATGAAATCTGTTTATAACATAATATCATTTTAATAATAAAAATTAACATGTATATACCAGCACCCCATCCTGCTATAAAATGACGATAATTTTCCATATGAACCAATCATCTTGTGTAATATTATATTTTTAAGGTTTACTTGGTTTGTAGACATACATGTTAACAGTTAACAGGCCAATAAAATTTTCGCCAAATACTAACTTATTATTAATCAAAAACGAGTTGATACACCCATTTCCACAACAATACATCAGCAATAATATTAAAAAAAATTAAATTATAATGGTTAGTATCCATGAGGGTTTTGCCTTTTTTTTATATTATTTAATTAAAACGCAGTGTAAGCAAAAGCTATATCTGTGAAGTTGCCGCGAAAAATTGAAGTGCAAACCACGTGATCTTGACATTCTTGATCTTCCTTCGCGCACGCATGCGCACTTGCATAAGAGTGTGCGATGACTGCGCGATTTCATGGATTCAGGATTGGTAGCGATGTTATCGACGTTTTTGCCAACGCCGGAAACTGTGATGCGACAGTAATAGACGTTGCGCGCGCCTTTCAATTAATACTGAGAATTTCTTACTAGAAGAGGGTCTGGCCTCCGGATTACGGAGTCGGCTCAAAATTTTTTATATATTTTGGATAGAAATATAAAGAAAGCTGCTGTATTAGACCCTAAAGCTAAAAAGACTAAAGTTCTGGACATTTGTATATTTTGGAAAAAGTCTTGAAAAATGACTCTTCTTAAAACGGAAACTATTTAACTAAGAAAAAAATTAAAAACGGAAAATAAAACTAGAGCAAATGACGTTTCATTTGCTTTTCTACAAATAAAAAAATTAGTAACTTTCTTGTTATTTTACCTTTACTGCGATTTTTATATTTAGGATAACTCATTTTTAAGTTTGAAAAATTTTCAAGTAATATATAAAAGATATTTTCACAAAATTAAAAACAAAAATAAATTTGAGGCATAATTAAGATACGGCTAAAAAATTTTGGTGAAAAAGTACGTTTTATTTTGGCATAAAACAATGCCCATTCGGTGCTTGTTGATTCGTAAGTACATTCGCTATAGCTAGTGCTTCGCATTAAGTCTTCCTAATGAAAAAATTCGCATGATTTTTTATATCAAAATTTCACTTGTAACGACTTCAATTTATCAATTACAGAATTGCAATATTTATGAAATTAATTAATATGAAAAATATAAACTTGGTCTTGTCTTATCTGATCTTCATACTCTATGTGCACTGTGGTCAAGGACCACTCGTGAGTACAGTTTAAAGATAGGTCAGAAATGAATAGATTTATTATTCATAGTTTCTGGTATTGAATTAAATTATTTTCTTCCTCTCTTCAAAAGAAAGTAATTTTCTGTCCCCTTTGCTGAACCAAAATTATACATTAAATTGAAACATATCTTGTCCTTTACACATTTGACATGAAATTGAGGTAAAATAGCGCTAGAATTCAGTGAAAAAATGGTTTGTTTTGTTTCGTTTGAGAAGTCACAAGTGTCATATTTCCTTTGATTTATTCTGAAATGTATAATGTATTCTATGTACACTTTTTAAGTTAAAGTTTTTGTGCAAGATCTCAGGTGAGTTCTCACATAAGAATATTTTCTTAAAAGAAAATGATTGAGACGTAGACATAAATTGTATTCAAAGTATTTCAAAATTCGTCGTTTAATATAAAACACTGTATTTGCCTCTCACTCGCAGTACGATCGATCATAATACCTACAAAACTCAACGATTTATTCCAAATTAATAAAAGTGGCTTTTCCGAACAAATAATATTAATCATAATTTTGTGATAAACGATTAAGCATTATAATTTTAATATCAATAATTATGTATTTTTTTCATCTATCAGAGTTATGTCTATATTGACTGTTTTATCGAAGTAATAATAAAAATAAAAATATTAAAAGTTTAATATGTTTAATCAATACTTTATTATATTATAAAAAATGTATTCAATGAAATATTGTGGAAACCTCTGTGAGGAATCCGCTGACTATTCAAACGTTCGCGCCACAGGTCAGCTCAGCACCACCAAGTAGTCGTACTAGACTATTTCGAGTTTACTGCTGGTAAAACAATTTCGCACGTACTTAGCAAAAGATTGAGAACATTGCCGCAGTGTCGCATCGCATTCATTTTATTTATATAGACTAAATTAATCAGTGGTTTTAATTCGTCAATTAGATGAGGACGTAACCTGGTGCTTATAATTCAAAAAGGAACAAAATAAAAAAATATAGATTAAATTCAAAATTAGGTTTATACATTCTAAATTGATTTATTTATTACCCAGTATCTTCCAAACATTGCGTCTATTTCCCACGCTTTTGAATACAAAAGAATAAAAGTTCTCGCATGTGTTGTTTCTTTTTATAGGTTTATCATAGGCCGACAGCGCACTGGATACGGGCATCCACGTAGGACGAAAATATGTACTGGAACTCTGCAGTTTTTGTTTAGCAGGCTCATTTCTGCCATAGACACTGTCCACTAAACTTGTAATGTGTGCATTTCCAAATATATTCATAATCGATTAGAAATTAGTTTATTTCCCTTTTTTACAATGGTTTGCAGCTTCAAAACCATATGTAGAGTGTGCCCATCGCTTAAAAAGCAGTTATGTATAAGCTTTTGCAAACATTATATCATAATGATTTCAAAGTTTTCTATACTAAATATAATCGAATTAAAGAATCGGGAAACTAAGATATAAAATAAAATTTTTTTGAATAGGGAGTGATCTTGTCATCCGAGCAATTTAATCAGGTACAGCTATTTTATTGATGATCGCATTTAAATATTCTATTTCTTAATCAGTTTCCGAGGCTAGGTATTATTCGGTGAATTATTTGGTGACTCCTTAGGCGATGGAATCATGATACTGTTAGAATAGAATTCGCTCTGACCATTTCTTCAACAGTTACATAATCATCTCGAGACTCTGATGGTTTCAGTAACAGAGGATACTATTTGGGGTAGAAGGGAAATTAATATAATTCAACGTGCGACAAAAGGGATATTATTTATTTTTATTAAGTTATTTTTGTAAATTAAATAATGAAGACTTGAACATATGTTTCTCGCCTTGGTCTAATCTGTAATGGCTATTAATAAAAATAATAAAATAAAATTTCTACGAATTTTCCAAATATATTTACTTTAAAAGTGCTACCGCACAATAATTGTGTATACCTATAGAAAGAGGCTTCATTATGTCATCGTGAACCAATAACAGAGCTGTGGACCCGTCAGTATATACCAACAACGAGCAGTATATCCGCCAATTCGAACAAATTATCGGGGCGTAGTCACATTTTTCCTTCTGGTTAACATCATTTTGACTTTGTAAAGTCGATGATAATCAAGTTGATTCAGTACTTGATATATAACGGGTGTGTGCGTGTGTATGTAATTCCTAATTGAAGGTTGACATGATAATAAAAATGGTCCTGCTACCCTGGGATTGAATTACATAAGAAAAAATATACAATTTATATAAAGTAAAAAATTTTCAAATAAAACACCATTAAAAAAACAAATTAACAACACTTACGTAATATTGATATTACGGATGTAGACAGTTGGGCTACTGCCAGTCAAGTAAATTAAAATTATCATTTTTCTGGCTTTATATAGAGTGTCAATGTATTCGTAAAATTGTTTAAATTATTCTTCTGGGTCAGGATGAAGCTGGGTTTATTACAAGAAAAAAGACTTTTGATTTTTTCCTCTAATAACTGAAAAGCGACTTTTCGTCGGCTTGGTCTGCCGACCATTACAGGCTGCACTTTTAATTAAATAAAGGCAGAATTAAAAACGATATTTAACATAGATGATATATGTAACAAAAGAGTTATTTAGAGCGACCCGTTGCTTACGCGGTTAAGGCGTCGGTTTGTTTACATCATAGTAAATGCTGCACTTTGCTTCTCAAGACAAGGCTGATCGAGGTTGTGGGTTCGAGCCTGGGTCACTGCAAAATTCCGGGAGACGTTTTTAAAAAAAAATGTCTACTGGTTTTTTTCGGTGGCGGAGGTTGAGCTCATGACCGTCCACTCCTGCAGTCCAACCACTACAGTACCAAACACGAGCTTTAAATAGTTATAACACGTCGCTAATACCCAAACGGGGGATGCGACGCTAAATAACCAATTAAAAAAAAGAGTTATTTGCCTTATAAGTTAACACGAGATAATGAGTCAAAAAACTGTTTTCGATATAAATACCTTAAATTAATACCTTTGGTTATTTAAATTTCGAAAACAGAGGAAAATCAGCCCGATCAAATGTATGAATATTCTCCTTCCTATTTATACTATGTGTATTGTATTTTATATGAATAATTTCGGAAATAAGACTTTTAGTATCGTTCGAATTAAATTCATGATTGAAGTTATTTTCATTTTTGTGTCGTCTCAATTAAATTCATGATTGAAGTTATTTTCATGAAACTGTACAACAGATTCAACATTTTTGTTTTTCATATGTTGATTAATTCTCGTTTTTTTTAAAGGACGTTTCGTTTCTCCAATATAAAAAGCTAGACAATTATTACAAGAAAATTTGTAAACAACACCTGTTTGATCCCATTTGTCCAACTTATCTTTCCCTATAATTTTATAATGGAACCCATACTTTTTTATCACTAGGTATCATAGTAATACTATATATATATATATATATATCCTTTAAGAATCAAAGAAATCTTTTCATAATTATTCGTGAAAGGTAATTGTATTTTTGAAATTTTTTGACATAATGACTTTTTTGTGTGTTCTTATTATAAGTTTTTCATTTATATTTGACATATTGTTTATGTTTTTCGATGCTCTGTTCAATAAAAAGTGAAGGATATTCATCAACCATTAACATATTTATGATTTCTTTTAATTTAAACATTATTTTAGAGTATCGGAAGAATGTAACGATCAATAAAGTTATTCGTAAATTATTGCCGTATAGATTCAGTTGTTCGATCTTCGCTTCAAGGCATCTAAAAATTCAATAACCATTATGGATGTAGCTAGTGTCTCCCTATATACTTTAGGTCCCTTAAGGTATCCAATTATTGTTCCACAACCAGAACTTCAAGATGATAATGAAACTATTGAACAAATGTTAAATGTAAATATAGCACATCCTGTGTTTGGAACAATATATTCATCACCAAAGATAAACTTCATAACTTGAACCTTATATCCGGTTTTAGGGTATGGTAGCTCAACCGTAGGCCTCGGACTTTCGACTCGGAATGTTTGTTTACCCAAACAGTTTACTGTTAATGAAAGATTTGCTACTTTTTGCAGATTTGTGTACATATTTCATTGAAATAAGATATTCATATATCATTGAATCGTGCCGTTCTACTGTTCTATAAATTCTCTAGCCATGGCTTTGAGAGTGCGAACCCTTATGTACTCTTAGTAATACAATGTGCTAAAGGAGTTCCTCAGAAAATTATTAGATTCGTACACATAAACCACAGTACTGCTTTAGTTTAAGAGAGAATATACCACGGCGGCGGTACTTTTGTAAAAATATATTATGATAATATACTAGATTCAAGAGCTATAAATATTTATAAACCGTGTCACACTATATATTTCGGTAAAGGCTGTAGATTCATTGAAAATTTGATCAATTTGGAATTAATAAAATCATCACAAATCTTCGATAAAATTGTAAAAGATTGCATAAACAATTATGTAAATGAAACATCATTGAAACGTATGTGGCCGAATCCATCTCAAATCAAGTGGTCTGCGCCTATGTCGCAGATCATTTTGGAATTAAAGTATTTATGTTCTTCTTCAAAAAGTATTTGACACGTATTTTTTTATTTTTTTCTGACATAAAAATTGCATCTGTTTAGTAATACCGGAAAATTCTGAGGAAATTCTTACTTAGAAAAAAATTCTGTTAATGTTATTTTCAAACTGCTACTGTTTCACCAGCTTTTTTAAGCTTTTAAACGTGTCATACATAGTTTCACTCAGTTTTAAGACCTCTTTCAGGCCCTTTATGTTATTTTGAAAAAAAAATAAATAAAATAAAAAAGGCATGAGTTATGTATTTTTTACTGAAAAATCCACTATTTAAAAAAATTAATTTTTCTCGAAAGCCCAATATTTTTTCTCAATTTTTTTGTGATAGTAGAGGACTTAAATACCTATCTAGACAAACACAAACAAATTTTTCCATGGTTAACGCTTGTATGTGATATGAACAGTCAATATAAAGGTGTTTTTCTTTGTGCGTACGTAAGTAATATACATGCACGCATAACCACATTTATTTTTGTCTTTTAGATTTTTTATTTTTATAATGTCCTTTATTATTCTGTTTCGTTGTTCTTACTTTAAGTAAGCGGGCCATCAGCAGTCTTTACTATAAAATTATGTACTTTATCTTTTCATATTTTTTTTTTTTAAGGCATACATGACTTTTTTTAATTCCATGATATACTTTGGAGTAGCAGGCCAAAAGTTATGCTGATATTAAATTTTTTTCAAAATATTTACCAAAATTTGAAATTTTTTATTGTAAATGTTTTATTAGCCTAAATTTTGAACAGATGGGAATTTCTACATAATTTTTTTTTTTCAAATAAAAGGATTTCGTCTCAGGTTTCTATTGGTAACACTCAAATCATGGTAAACATATAGTATTTTATAGTTATTTTGGTTTGAAGAGGGATTTGATTTTTCAAGATATTAGATATCGGACTCCGTAATGCCCAACCGAAGGTCCATTCGCAAAAACTCTAAAACACGAGTATTTTTATTTTTAATAAAGAACATTTTCCTAAAGTCTATTTACCTCATGGGTGGTGTTGAAAAATCTATTTTTGGCGTGGGAGTGCATGAGAGGATGTGTATGGTAGTGCGCGGGTGGATGTATGTGGGAGTGCGTGGGTGTGCGTAAGCATAAGTGGGTATACGTACATGCATACCATTCATGGATATCAATCCGTATAGCTATAAATGGATGTGTACATATTGAAAACAACAGGAGAATTTTTGTGAGGAAATCTGTACTTTAATATTAATAGAAAAAGAAGATAATATTTCTCACCTTGCAATATATACACCCATAGAACCACCTACACCTTAAAGTAAAACTGAATCATCTTCAGAATCTGCGGTTGCTTTTCGTTAATCGAATATTTTTTACTGCGATCAAGAATGATTTTTCTATATACTTTCTATGGAAAAATCAGAATAGACTTAATATGTTTTGTAGATAAAAAAAGTTGCGAAAACAATGTACGTGGTCTTGATAGAAAAAGTTGAAATATTGACATCACTGGCAAATGTTGTTACAAATAAATTAAAAAAATATCGATTAGTGTTTTAACAATGTTTATTTTATTGAGACTAGGAATCTGATTAGTCACTCAGTGAAATTGGCACAGACTTTATTTGTAAGCGTATAAAACGGAGATAATTATATTTTCGAATGAATGCGAGTTGATAGACGAGCTTCGTTGTCGCGATGGTTTTGGAGCTTCGAAAAATGCTCGTTCTATCTACTTACAAAATGACTCGTACGCAGTGGAGTTAAGACCAATCGAAAACGACGAGATACATCCGAGATTTTTCGAAACTCCAAAACGAGCGTCGACAGTAAGAAGGAAATGCGAAGTAACGGACGCTCGTGCCCATATTTATGATAAACACACATAGTGGGTAAATTGGATTTCACTTACAAATTTATTCGATCCTGACAATTTACAGAAGTACCATAACGTAATCGAAAAATTACGCTCATTATACAATGCAATCAAAGTGCGACGCAAGTGACCGAGGGATGACTCGTATGACTTTATTTTATTTTATTTTTTCTAACGTCATCGTTTCTTTCTTAATATCTTTTTCCCCATTTAAAAATTCACATTAACAAGTCCTCCACTCGAGAAAGTCGAGAAACCGCATCGCGTCTCGTCACACGCGCACACGAAAAATTTTCTCGTGCTATACACACTCACACATCCAAAGAACAAATTCGCTATGTCGGTAACGATGAACCATAATTATCCTTTCAATCACGAGACGAATAATAATTCATCGATACATTCAAATATATATCCAATTGTCTAAAAAATAATATAACGCCGTAAAAGTATGTTACATACAATATATCATCATATAGCGATCCGAATAGAAAAAAAGTCATCGCTGCGACGTTTCGCAGTTTTTTTTCTTTCTTGAAAAAATACGTGCAATAGCAACAATTATTTTTCAATCGGTCTTAATATTTTTCTCTGCTTTTCCATTCCGCGTGTCTTTCCAAAATTTAATTCTCGCGCTTGTTTCTTGCCCCCCCCCCTCCCGTTCCTCATATCGCTTACTCCATTTCTTACTATACTCAACAACTTGTATTTTACGAGAACAACACGAAATTCGCTTGCGCTTTACTCGCCATAAATCGCGGAGTGTGAGAGAAGCGACAAATTGACATTCGCCGCCTCCTGGTACGTCAGCAAAGAGTCGTGAGAGAGACTTAAAGGTAAAGTACAATCAACTACACTGAACGCCAGTATTCATCGTGGTTTTTTTTTCCTCTGATGCTTCGAAGCGAAAAAATGCGCGTCGTGGCATCGCGCACCGTTAATAATTACGACCGATACAATTGGTAATAACAATTATATAATTATAATTCGCATGGTACGTACAATCAATGATAGATTATGAGAGGAAGGTGTGTCTGGGGGTTTGGGATGACGAAAAAACTTGGCCAGAGAGATGTATTCTTATTAGCAAACCATTCGCACACGTTCGTTCTATAAGTCGCCTGCTCTTTCGCATGCTCGACATAATAATGCTCGACTTAGAAATTAATACTTTTCACATATACACTCGCGCGCACCTATGCATTCATGCGTACACAAAGACGTTTAAAGTCTATCTAACTAGGAGGATTGTCTGCTTAGGGTCTTTTTCATCCATTATATTAGCCCACGATTCTTTCATTGAAAATTGAAAAATATAAAAATATTCGCATAACTAATTGAAATCATGCAATTTCAATTATTACAAACTTTAAGGAAACATAAAATACGTGAGCTGCATTATACACTAAACAATTTGAGTTCCAAGCAGTGCGAAGTGGTTTCTATTTATCCTCCCGTTTGAACGGTTGACATCTAGTAACTTTGCTAATATCGACAGCTGCGTGTATCATTTATGTACATCAATTCCTTGCACAATATGCATAGTTTTGTACATCAGGAAGTGAAAGTTTTTTTTTTTTTTGGCTTATATCGATATAATGATAAAGACTCGTTTAGGCTCATAGTCTCTTATAATTCAATTCGACAGAATGAAAAAGACCCATTAGGGGTCTCACTAATGTTAGGGGAAACATCTTTCTCGTGTCAACGTGTCGCAGTTCTTTAGTTTCTTTCTAAACGCGATTAACATTGTTCGAGTATTTTTTGTCTTTGATTTTCTGTTTAAATTGACGTAAAACTTGTTCGAAAAAACCAAAACTATGCACCCATGATTCATAAAAAAAAGACAAAAATAATGCAAGTGACTTCTACATTTTTCTATTCACGTCCAGTGTCAAATAAAGCATATAGTGCTCAGTGCTTCGTTTGAAGAGTGCTCGAGCGAATTTAGAAATTTTTGCTTGATTCGTCGAGTATGTCTGTGCTCGGTATAGGCAGTGAAAAAGTACGAAATCATATAAAGTGCAGACTGCCTCTGTCACCCATACAAACGTATTTTGGTTTTACTTTGGCACGCGTATACAAACTTTCGTCTATTTTATTTTTGTTTTATAATGTACGTGTATACTGTCCCTCGATTTTGTCGATTTAGTTCACGTTCTATGTGTAATGATCAGTTTGAGTGATATTTGGGAGTTGATGGCGATTCAAACGACTACGTTATTCGCTGTGAGTAAGTTTTTCCATTATTTGTATTTTTTCTTTTCTTTTTTTTCATTAGCAAAATATCTATTCGACGTTATGTAGAAATGACCGAACTTTTCCGCAAAATAAACATCGACTATTCCGATTTTAGTTTATATCAACAGGTGCGAACATCGTCATCGAAAATACACCTTTTTTTTGCTTATGAACATTGCATGTGTCCGAATTATATATCGTACGTATAGAAATGATATCTTTACATTGTCCGGAGTTTAAAAAATTTAGCTATTTCAAGAAAAATATCCACTCAAATAGAGCCTAAACACCGTTGTTCTATTTTATTAGATTCAATCGCGTGCGTCGTCTTTTTTGTTTATCTATTTTTATTTTTAGTTCAATTACACAGTGACTCTACCTTAAAAGTACACACTATCAATGCAAATATCATTCACCATTTATATTCTTTATATAGAAGCCTCTTAGACGATCTGGTTCTGTTTCACTTTTTCTGTTTCAAAAAAGCATTCTACTAATTTCTACTCCCCTTCGCGCTGATTTTTGGCAATTTTTTTAATCTCTCTCACGCACACGCACTATCTAATATTTCTCTCTCTCACTCTCACTCTCTCTCTCTCTCTCTCTCTCTCTCTCTCTCTTTTCACGTACGCTCTATCGACATTTATTTAAATATCGTAGTTAAAAGTCAACGATTAGTTACCAGAACACAAGGCACTTGGCTTACACATCATATTTTGTTTGTTTAATGTATATATAATATCCACTTCAATTTTTTTGGTATAGCTCGGTGTCGGAGTAGCCAGTGGGCCGCCAGTTTCGTTCTTCTTCATTACGGTCATACTTCATTAATATTCATTTGCTTTTCGTAAAATTTTTTTCCATAGTGCCAACTTTTTTTAAATTCTCACTTGAACGTCCATGAAGGATAAACCGCATAAAAGTAAAGATAAAACGGAACTGGCGGCTCGGTGAAAAATAATACGCATCAGTCATTCACAATATCCATAGAAGAAAATAGTTATGTATCGTCGTACATCGTACATATATATACTATGTATGCAATGTTGTAATAATATATATAATATATTCTTCATATATTCGGTACTTCATCATATATATAATCATTTATAAACGACATTAGATTATTTTTTTTATAGATCTGAGTATTAAAACCATTTCTCTCTTTTTAATTCTTTTTTATCCTCGTAGCAGTATATCTCTTAATAGGTTCTTTTATCATTTTTTTGCTAATTTTTCTTTTCGTAGAGCCTGCATGGTTATTCGCCGTCTCTTTTTCTCTTGTTTATTATTTCAACTTTTACAACCGTTGCTTTATTTTTCACTTTTTTGATTTTCCGGTTTACATTTTGTTACTAAAGCTCAAACGCGAAGAAACTTTTAATTTTTTGTCGCTTATTTATTCTTGGCGTATCCTTTTGATTAATCTGTTTTAGTATTTATATATTTGTTTTCCTTTTAATTGAATTTGTCGTTTTATCTTTCTCGTGATTCATCGATCTGTCGTTTTTATTATTGCACCGAGACAAAACAAAATTTGACCGACACGGAGAAATATATTATTTCATCGGTTCGATTGCCAGAACAATTAGTGATACTTAAGTTTACGATATACTTCATTTAGTTTTCTGTTCACACATAATGTCGGTTTTTGTCCAGAGGGGTTCTGTTGGCGAAAGGAAAGAATCTTGTACGCTCTTATGGCAGAATCAATATCTTTGCAGCAGAGAGGAAACGCGATATTCATCTCTTCTTTTATACACTTGTGTTTTATTATCGTTAATTAATAATAACACCGAGATTACCTAGCGAGTCCAAAGTACTTGTTTTTTTTTTATTTATTTGTTCGCCCGTCGTCTTTTTATTCTCTGTACATGTTACGTAGGTATATAATATACTCTTAGCTCTTGCATCAATACATATTATAAGAATTATATCGCTTCCATAAACACTGTGTATATATTAAATAAAGTGGTATGCATATATGTATACGCAATATAATATATAGGTACTAATGTAATATATAATTATCGCTTTAACGTAATACTGATGCGCGAAGATTTTGCCTATACGGCTAAAACTGTACTTTACTGGTCATCGTTATTCTGCTCTTTAGTATTTGTTTTTCTGTTTTTTTTTTATTTTTTGGTTTAGTTTAGTTTGCTCTTTTTGTGCTTGCACCGCGGTATTCCCTCAAAATCTTTGTCTTTATCCCCTGGATTTACCGTTGATTGTTTTTATTTACTTTATTACGTTTTTAAAAATTATTTAAGAAAGTCGACTTCAAAATTTTAGGGAAGTTTTAAATTTTAACCAATTTGTAAAATACAAAGAAAGTAACTAAGTTATAAAGAAAAATCTCACAATCGCACAGGATAGTAAAAACCAAAGGAATTCATTGCTCCGAAATACGTTTTCCTTGAAACAATGGTTGTTTCAGTCTACGCGATATCTCCAAAAATCCTCTTTGTCCTTCCATGCTTCTCTAGTGATAAATAATCATATTGTTAAATTTTGGCATCATGTCTTTGTAGTTATTATATTGAGTGGGCCGCGTAATAACGATCACGACACGTTACCATATCGCGCTTGAAATTGACTAAACTGGTAAGAACCAGCGGAGAAGTGAAAGAACACGTTACACATTATGTTCGGACAAACAATAAAGACATCTCACAAAAACAAAAAAAAGTGGCAAATAACTGTCAAGAGGAAAGCTTGTCAAACTACACATGTAGAAGTTCTTTTAAAATTTCAATCGGATGTAAGAAAGCGAGAAGTATTCGTGAATTAGTGGTATTGATTCTAAAGACAAAAAACAGAATAAGGAAAAACATGTATGCTTTAGGTTAACACTATTAATGAAAGTATTATACGAAAACTGTAAACGTGAAGATAGAAAAGATGTTTTAAAATTTAAGAAGTGAGTTCTAGACATTGAATTAACTAATACTGCCAGCTGTAGTTGACGCGCAAGAATATCAATTTATTTCATTGGAGGAAAACATATTGTCCACATTGCTTATAGTATTAATAATCTTTGATTACTTTATTCGACGTTTCGTCTAATACCGAGCACTCGAGAAGTAATACCTAATAACCCCGATGACAAATTATAAATTCACAAAAATTTATTTTATAAATGGTATCAATTGAATTTTTTAAATACTGTTTGATTTAATTTTCGGATATTGCTCAACTTGAGTAAAATGTATCTAAAAGTTTTAATCCTAAAACACTGACTTTTTCCATAAGGGCAGGAAGTTTAATGATTGTTTTGAGCTACGAAGATCGAACTAAGTTTTTATGAACCTACAAGGGCTTAATTTAAGTAGATAGATAGTAATAGTAAGTTCAATATTTTTAAGAACTAGGGTGAAATGAATAGGTGCAAAAGCAACGATAGTGCATTTGCATTGTAATGAATTTAATGAATATTGCTATGAAGAATTGCTACGTTATCTATACAAGAACAAAATAATTCATATCTCTTAAAACAGTAGCTATTTCGATGTCTGAAAAATTCTTTTTACTCACTATAAGATAGACTTGTTTTTACTGTTTATTAGTCTCCGCTTTGATTTTATTTTATAAACAACTTAATATTCTTTATTCTATAATTAGTTTGATTTTACTTACATTTCTGACAAAATTCATAACAAAAATATACGATAATGAATTACGCGAAAAAGGAGATATTACTTACATTTTGTACAGTTTTATTCTTTCATTGAGTGCATTTATTGCGCTCTGGAAGAAATAAAGTTTTAAATCTGGTATATTATCGAACCATTAAACATGTTGGATATAAAATTAATGTCGAAGTTTGATTAAGATATTTATTATAGAAAAATGACTCGCGAACACGCGATTACTCTACAGCTGGCCGTTTGTTTACATATCTTAGTCTAGGAAAGCTCTATTTGATCATCATTAAGTTTCTTCGCACATTAAGTATTAAAGGTTTAATAGAGAATAGATTAACATTAAATGGAAATAGTATAAAGAATCATGCTGTTGTAGAGACAGATAGACATTAAAAGTAGATCATAGGTATAAAGATAATAGATTACAATTTCTATGCACAATAATCGTTAATATTTGGTTATTCGTCTCGATAATTTTAAATTCTTCAGTGAACTTTTCTTTTGTATCTTCTGTCTATGAACTCTCTTTTCACTTTCTTTAAGGAGTTGTATCAATATATTTTAGGATTTAGTGATTTTATGACGTCGCGGTGATTATTGTGAATGTATTTTGGATTGTTCTACATTCACCGTGTGCGTTTTTTTGTGCTATAAGAAAATAGTCAAGATCTTTGTGAATCGATGACTCTGACTGATAGAATACTGATTGTTATTTGTGAAAATTGCGCTACCGAAAAGTTTAATTTCTTTCGGCTTGTGTTATCAACAAGTTATGAGAAATGTATCAAATTCTTCGGATTTTATGAACAACGTACTAAATCACGAACGATGTATCAAGTTGTATGGATTTTTGTATTTCAGAAAATTTGTTCAAGAGCCTATAAAAAATTTGTCTTTAAAAACTTTCAATTCTGTTGTAGAAGAATATAACTACAATTTGATCGAAATTACGTTATTTCCGAGAACAGAATGCAATTTTGATTTTACTGTTTTTGTTAAGACCAAGTTTTATCACTGGCTTTAAAATTTTCGACATTAACCACCCAAGACGCGTTTGTGCTTTTTTTTTAAGGGTCAGTTGCATCATTGTTACAACTCTTCTAGTTTATGCAGATGGCACGGGTTTAGCCTATATACAAATATGTAATACCACGATACCACATACCATTTAAATTTAAATACATCACATATTTATCAATTTATTTAATATATATAATATTTTTCATATATATTTTTTCTGTGACGTGGAGGGACTCATTTGTACAATTCATACATAATATCTTCGTTACTTTTTTCATTGCTTCGTTACTGAACCTCCGCATGTTCGCGTAAGTGCTCAAATACATTGTAATTCAATTATTTCAATAACTTACGATTTTACGAATTCGCGCAGCCTCCAGCGCATTATCCTACTGTTATTCTTTTAAATTCGAATACAGCTACATATGTAAGTCTTTCCAATGCATTACAGAGTGCCATATAATTTTGCGATCTTGTGACATGAAGGAACTGGAATAAAAGTGGTGGAATCGTATAAGAAAAGCATTTTCTTTAATAAGAAAACTTTTAGAGTTATCGATTTTTCAGATCAGAAATTATCATTTTTGCATCTTATTTAAAATAAAATATCTTTGTCAACTATATCATTTAATGTAAGTTAAGGTTCTGTCAATGCACATATTCGCTACTCACATGGCAATTCTGATTTATGAAAACGAAAAGAAAGACTTCATATGTAAATTGATATATTTTTTTAATTTAATACATTTAGTAGAAACTTTGTTTCTGTAACAATTATGGTATTGTCTTAAATGATATGTTTACTAATTTCATTTTGTCATCCTACTGCACATTCAAACTGTAGGTTTATCCGATCCTACGGTCGGAAAGAGTAACAATTTAGCATTATTACACCGTCTTAAAAAGAATCAACTTTTCTTTAGGACTTGAAAATTTTCCAAATCCCAAGCTTTGCATTATATCGCAAGAACACTATGTTTGATTTGCGGCGCTGGAGACTAGCACTCACTCGACTTTCCCCGATTTTGAATATTTTTTATTGTTTTTTATAAGCAACTTCCCGCGAAATTTTTTGATTTTTCTAATATCCGAAAGGAGTACCTCGGAGAGTATTTTCCTTTGCTCGATCAAAGGCCATTAATTACCCAGCATTCGCTCACGAACACATGAGAAATAGATAGGCGTCTATGCGCGTGTTTCTTTGTTTTGATATGATTACGGAACTTATATTCAGCAGCAGTTTCCTCTTTAATTGCGATCGTCTGTTATCTCGTCATGAAATATAGATTTATGGCACGTTTTAACATTATGTTGAGAATTCAATCACATTTTACACGAACGCTCTCGGTTGCACTCCTTTTTAATAGGTAATATTCTGATAACTTTAACTTTGACTGGTCTCTTCGCGCAATTCTCATTTTGATTAGGTTTCTTTTTCTTGTTAGTATTTATTTAATGTATTTTTACTCTTGGCCGGACAATTGATTTTGTTTGCTTTGCTTCAAGTTTTTTTGGACATTAGAATTAACAGAAGTACACAACTGTGACACACCGTTGTCTTGATATAAAATGCTTACATTGTGAAAATCAATAACCCGGATGGAAGTAATGGAAACATACAAGTTATAAATAGTTAGGCGCAAGTCTCGATGAATATGCGATAATCAGGAAGATAGACAGGAGTTATCTTATGCTACGTTTTGGCAAATCTCTTGCATTATTCTCTCGAGAAAATTGAGAACAATTAAATTAATAATATGAGCTAAACTTTAGATTAAAAACCCGTTATGAGTAAAAGAAAACGGCAACTAGTTATAGAAATCGGTGGTAGTAAGAATCAAGTTTGAAAGACTCTTCATATAGTAAAATGTATACAGATAATTAATTTGATTTATTACAGTTTAGTTAGGCGCGAATCATAATAACTATTGTAGTGTTCAAATTACTTTTGAAATTGCATGAAGACTATAAAACCTATAGGAGAAGAATTTACTAATCTTAACGAACACAAATATGTGTGTTATTGAATGTATATACAATCCACAAACTATGTACATATAAAAAACCTTTTAATTGGTGCGTTTTTTATCGTTCGTGTACGAAATGATAGATTTCACACGTTTTAATAAGTGCTCTCTCGCTTTTCTGTCTTTGCTACTGTGGGTGTCTTTGTGTGATCAAATCACATGTATGATCAATGTATTTTATGTATACTTTTGCATACCGAGCTCTGTTTGTTAATTTGATTACGGTGTCTGGTTTCTTTTCTTTATATGTGTTATGTAACACGTTTCGTTAACAACTTGAACAACCTTTTATTCTTCAAAGTATTATTTATCCTTCAAGTAATAAATTATTTTTAAATTACATTGATTTTGTTTCTATACACATATACATCCGATATTTATAATACATTTATAATATATTTATATATTTATATATTAAAATTGATTTAATTAAAAATTACTAATTTGTCAAATTCTATAAAATAGTCAGTAACGAAAAAGTAAAAGATCATTAACAAAAAGTTGATTGTTTCAAGTACCTTCAAGGCTTTTGAAACATCATAACACGAATATTTAACTGAAATATATTTATGTATGTATATATCTAGAAGAGTAAGTACAACAAGTGGATTTCACGTAGCAAGACGCCATTGATCACGTTGAACCAAGCGACTGAAATATTTTTATTAACCGACTGTACTTATAAATGTAAGTAGAACGCGTATAAAGCACCATATAATCATTATATTAATATCTTCTTTTGCTGAGTTTCCTACATTCATTTATCAATAATAAGATCTCTTATTACTACTTTCGGTCACGTACCCATATACTATATTTAAATATAAAATTTCAACCGCTAGGTTCACTGGATCGTTAGGCTGAAAGTAAAGTTTTTAAATATGAAGTAAAGGTGAGAAGGGAAAACATTTAAACCTAAATAATAGTACATAAAGTGCAAGAAAGACGCAACAGGTAACAGCGATGTCTTTACGTGGCACAATTTCTGAGAGTATTATCCCGTGCAAGAATAAGAAGGACGAATCTTTTTTTTTTATCTTAAGTTATTCTTTTATATCTTTCTCTCAAATTTCACTTTGGTTTTAGGCAATTTTTCATTTCATAACATTTTAATGATGCGGATAAAGATTCTTATTAGGATTCACTTTTAAACGATTTTCTGTTACTTTGCTTAGGCCACTTCAATCGATGGACTCGGAGCGTTCGCAATTTAAAATTTTATAGTTTGATTCATTTTAATTTGATATTTTTAGTTGTCTTTATTTGTTTTAGTGACGTATCTTTCAACGCGACTCGATAGCACTTTTTAAATTTTATACACACATTATTCAGATTCTTAAGAAAAAAATCTAAGACTTGTCAATTGTCTACATTTGACAAAACAGTCCTAATTGTATAAAATAATTTAAAAAATTATTTTCACACGATCAATCGCGCTATAATTATTATAGAAATATGTTTATTATCGTTCATATCGTGTACTCTTCTCGCCGTCATTATTTAATACAATTAAAAATAGTGTTTAAGGAAATATCTTAAAAAAGTTAAAAACTCTTTGGATCAGCGGTAACTGACAAAGAAAAATAATTTCATTGTCTAAAATAAATACGTTATAATATACAGACGCTGTAAAAATCATGTAAAACATTCAATCGTCAAATCTCTCTCTTTTTTTAGGCTACTTTTAGTGAGAGGCTTCTCCGTTACCGATTTTTCTTCACCAACGAACGAACCTCCCGACACAGCAGTGCTGATGTGAAATGAAAATTCGTACGAGCATGTCTTAAAAATAAACAGCCTTCGTTAAGGTATTTTGAGTGTCGCGGCGCTGCGAATTTCATCCTATGGCGGTCGCAGTCGCGGTGGATTGTGCCACACGCGATTTGACTGGATGTCGCAGCTCAGCGACGACCGTTGACATTGTTGCTGCTGGCTTTGATTTTGCTGGTGGTAGTCTTGTGCGTGAAGCAATAGCTGGCTTTGCTGCTGCTGCTGCTGCTGCTGCTGAATTGACACGCCGGCTACCTGATGCTGATGCTGAATTGGCATGTTGCTTGCCTGATGCTGGTGATGATTTGGTTGAATTTGTTGAGTATTATTAGGTAGTTGCTGTTGCTTTCTAGATTCCTGTGCCGTTGAATCTAGCGTGGGGATTGGCCGATGAGACTTCATGTGAGCACTTCTGCTTTTCACTTTGTTGAATACTCTGTGAAAATCATAAGAAGGAGTACATTAATAAAGCACTATAAATGAAAATGTAAATATTCGTATTGCATAATTCTATTTTCGAATTTTACAGACTCATTGAACGCACAAGACTTGAAATGTCATTTCTAAATGTAAATTATTTTTTTTTAATATAACTTCACCGTGCACTGTAATTTTATCATCAATAAAACTATTGATGCATATTTACATGCGTGTTAATCATATTTTTTGTTTCAATGTCAATTGTTTTAATGTAGTATATTATAGATAATGAAATATTGTAATGAATATATATCTATATTAACTTAATGAATGATTAGTTGGTCTCATTTTGCTTTAAAAAAATGTTTTTGTTTTTTACTTGCCTTGTTTACGAGCGAATACACAAAAAATCTTATAAACATCAAATTAAAAAACAAATGCAAACATAATAATAAAAAAGGTTAAATTAATAACTAAATTCCTAGGATGATTAGTGCCAAGCAGTTGCAAACGTGTACGTACTTTTGGAAATACAATATATAATAATTAGTGAATTGAAAGATGCATTTTGTTTTGTATCGCTGTAGTTAAAAATCAACAGTGTTTCATAAAAATATTAGAGTATGATTTTGTTAAAAATAAAATATTTATCGTGTACTACAGTGTTTTAATGTATTCGTGGGTAAAGTTATACGGCAAGTAGAGTAATAAACTGTTAAATGTATGACTTACGTAATCTTTGTAATGTGCAAGATAAACACGTAGAGCCTCTGTTATTATAGAATATAATAATTCTCAGGAGAGCTTATCTTACACAAATAATTGTTAAGATAGTCCTTTTAATTAATTTGCTGTCAATGACAGTATCACGATAAATTATACTTAACAATGATAACATAACTTGAACTTTATTAAATTTATTAAATTTAAAAAAGTCGAATGGACATTCAACTATTTAAAATATAAGAACTATCTTAAACGTGCATTCGAATGTGGAACAATGAATGTTTACAACTCTACTTGTGCAAGAAAAATCGATGAAGAATATATAATTTATAACTAATTATATTGAACTCTTTTTCTCTATCTCTCGTATCTTTTATCGTCTTTTTTCAAAGCTACAGACAGCATATCAATTGATCTGTGGTTCCAAACATCACTGAACGATATCGGACCCACTGTGACTGTGTATACATATATATATATATATATATATATATATATATATATAGGCAGAACTATAGATATATGTCTATACACTGACCCAAAGTCTGTGCAGACGGATAAACGGACGAGTTAAGATTAGAGATTTAGAGACTTACTTCCCGCAAATCTTGCAGGGGTAGTGAAGTGGGGTGGGCGCGGGTAGTGGTTGCTCGGTACTAGTGTGAGTTTGTGAGTTGGTGTGGTGGTCGACTGTGGCGTAGCCGGCGGCCCCGCCGGCTTTGCCGGTGCACGAGCCGGGGGCGCGGGTGATCCCGGCACTCCCGGCCATGGTTACTGTTACGCTCCCGCTAAAGCTCTGGATAACACAAAGAAAACACAAAGCCAAAATAAACGACAAACACAACACAAACCTTTGCCGTCCGTCTCTTTTTCTTTCTTTCTCTTTCGCTTTCATTGGTATTACTTTTTGCGCGCGCTCGAACGTAGCCTTGCATATATATACGCAGTCACTATACAGTTATATAATTACCAAAGAAAGGAATAATGGCAAAACGGTAAGAAAAATACAGAATGCCAAGGCTCGACATAAAAAAAAAATTGAAAGAAAAAAAAAATAAAATAAAATAAATATATAAGAAAAATTAATATGCAAGTATAAAGGAGGGAGAAGATAGTTATGTTTAAAATGACAATATAAAGCATATATCAAAAGGACGGATGGTTTCACAATTATTAGTCATATATATATATATACATGCGACACTTAATAAAAACGGTTAATAGACAAGTTATATATACTTAAAATTTACAATTAGTATCCGTGCGTTCACACAGAATATTATTTTTCTTTTCTAAGCTATCTGTTACCAACAAAATCTTTTATGTTCATTTTATTGTTAGAGTTATATTATATCTGTCAACAAACAGTTTAATGATCCGCTCATTTCGTGTTGTTCTCCCGTGATTATTTTAGTAAGTTGATGATGATTTTATCACGGGATCTATATACAAGTACTCACATCTTGAAAATCATAAGCGAACAGTCGCAATTCTCCGTCGCTGGTTGTTAACGTGGCAGAATTCTCTCTTTCATTTGTGGTTTGCATCTAAAAAAATCAAAATCTTTCTTTTAAAAAGTCCTTACAACTCTAAAATTACAAATGGTTTACTATAACCAGTTTATACGGCGCTTGAAAATAATTAGAGGACGCGGATCATACCAAGGTTCGATGAAGAATGGACTTGGTCTCACTGAAGTCCAGCTCCGTGACCGAGGCGATGGCGTCGCGCAGCTCCTTCGTATCCTTACTGTCCTTGGCACATTCAGCTTTAACCTTGACCCTGCCGTAGCGCAGCCGCAGTCTCTTGTACTCATCGGGGCAGAGCCGCTTCCAGAGGTAATAGAATTGCACGCACTGCATTGTGCTCTTGCTTCCGATATCGCGTGCTATCGCTGAAAAGTCCTTGTTGTACTTAAGCAGGCTTTGATAGAAGGTGTCCATCTCATAGGTCGTCCAGCGGCCGGAATCGTTGCACTCGTCTCGCAGCAACGGATGCTCCGACGCGAGCATCGCAGTTGGCCGCATTAGCTTCAGCATGGCTTCCTACAAAATGCAATGAAAATTTTATATTAAGAATAGTGTAAATTTTGTGAACGCTGGAAAAAATCATCAATCATTGCTCACTCGAATATTGCCCTTGCACATGTGTAAAAGCTGAAGGGCGTATTCTTTGTTTCTTCCGCCACCGGGTGTAGCAGCGCAGCAGGCAAATTGTAAGTACATGTCCACTATAAAGGTACGAACAATTGTAGATACGTAGATGGAATATAGACTTTTATAAACGTAAGTCAGTAAGAAGCTTACGTTCGGTTTCGGTGAGGGCGCTGTCGATGCCAGGATCCCAGAGGAGATGGTCCAGCTCCTGCTCCGTGGTAAGCCTGTCTGTCTCGCCTTCAACGAAGAGCTGTGGTATCGCCGCTTGGTACCTAGTGCCAATGTTGATCCTCGGGGGCGGTCCATCGTTACCTTGCGAGTCGTCCGAGCTGAAGTCAGCAGCGTCGCGTTCGTGCTGATGCAGTCTAGCGTAGAGTCCAGGTCCAGGCCTGGAGGGATCAAGTATCGGAGGCGGTGTGTAACTGCTGTCCCAGTGCCGATCGCAAGCGCGACGTAGTCGTGACGGATACGCGTGCGCACCGTTGATCAGCGAACTGTTACAGTGTGAGGTGGGACCTTCGAGACGTGGTCTTTTTCTCTGGTGACGAGCCGGGCTGCCCGATGTGGGGATCGGTACGCTGCTCGGACTTAGAAAAACGTCTTCGTCCACAGTCTCCTCCTCCTTGATCTGCTCCACGGGTATTGGGAGGCCACTGCATGACTTGTGCTTCAACGTGGGCTTGCTCGCTTGATTCGTCTGAATGAGGAACTTGGCAGGATTGATGGCCTGTTGCATCTGGGCCTGCTGGTACATTGGACTCTGCCCGTTGAGCATGTTGACGTTGACATTGTTCGTCTGCTCGAGTTTGCTTCCGCTAAGACAAATCTCCTTGCGGAAGGCCAGCGCCGGACTGAGAGCGCCCGCCTGCACGTAGACATTGGCCTTCTGGAGGCCAGTCGTTTGTATGAGCTTGAATTCGCCGTTGCTGTCGACGACGATACCTGCAACGCTACCGTTGCCCAGACCGAAGTCCACAAGATTCTGGTTGGTGAAGAGCTTGTACGACTGGAATTCAAACTTTCGCCGACCGGCACCGAAGTCCTTGGGACTTGACGAAAGCAATGGGTCCTCTGAATTGGGCATCATTTGGCTTTGCAGCGCATGATGTGGTGACATGGGAAAGCTAGCTGTGGTGAAGCTGCCGGGTCCCGGCGAGGATACGGAGGAGGGTGGTAGAGAGGAAAGGGGCGAGGGCGCCGGTGTCGCTGAGAGCGGACTCGGCAGAGGCGAGTGAGGATTGGGACAGCCGGGCCCGTAAAGGTCCCCACCGTCACCGTCTGTCTCGTCGGGCAACACCTCGCTGAGGGCTTCCTCGATGGCAGCAGCTGAGGACATGCTTGTACTGTAGAAGGCAGCGGAGAGGGGCGAGGATACCGAGTGCACTGCATCGCTGTCTTCCTGCGGACTGAGTAAGGGTAGACTGCCACTGAGCAGGCCCTCCTGGCTCGCTGGTGGCGTCGGGTACGTGAAGCTCGGACTATCGTGACGCGTGAGCGGCGACGGCAAGGGTGACTGACTCGGTAGCGTGTGCCCGCTCTCATTGTAGTTAGCTCCGTAAGTGCTGAACTCAGCCAGGGAGTCCGGCAGGGGTGAGTTGACGAGGGCCTGCAGGTCGGGATTTACCGTGTGCTGAGACGAGAAGCGCTCTTCGAGGTTTATTTCCTGGAGAGCTTCCGTCGCTGCTTGCTCCTGCAGCAGGCTCGATGTCTGAAACTAAACAAAGATATAATCTTTCGATGTTATACAATTATTTAATCGTGTTTAAATGTTTAGATTTAAATATTGGTTTAAAATTTTCATATGATAGAAACATTAAGGTTTAGTTTTAGTTGTTGAAATTAGCGGATATGTCATGATGTGTTAGAATATTAGAGTCCTCCGTTTACAGAAACAGATAATAGTATAAATTCAAATGAAACAGCCAACAAGTAAAGCCTTAACGTTGTTAGAGTGAATTTTGATTAAAGCGAGAATTGTCCGAGGACAGAACTACGAGAAATTCGAATCCATCCAGCACAAAGAATACGGAATTAAGCTTATCTCGGGCAAGACCCCCTACCCTTCCTCTCCTAGAATCAGCGCGTTCTGGTCTAACGAGGCTGTCGCTCGAACGCGTGCAAGCCGTTGTCACACAAGGCGCACGCTCCTCCTTAGAGCTCTTAGAGCTTTTTAAGCTCAAGCTGTTCTCCATCTCCGCCTTTTCCTCGACGACAGCGCCAACTACTTAGGTAATTCCTCCTTATTAGATTTCAGAAGGCCGACTGTGTCCGTCGCTTATGCGCAAGCGCGCGCGCGCGCTCGCTTGCTTGGTCTTGGTGTAATTGAAACTAAAACGTTTTCAACGCTCGACTCGAGGAATGCATAATGAGACTCGTGCGCGCGCTTGCGCCCCTAATTAGCCCGTCAAAGGATCGCAAGCGCGCGTAGGGGCGACCCCCGGGATGTCGCGCGTCTTAATATGCAACGGTCGGGACATGATAATGCGCGTGCGCCTCCCGCGCGAATCTCGACGAGGCCTGTCCGTCACCACCTGTATCCTTCTTTTTCTTTATATATGTATATCTCGCTGTCGTGTCCCCTTAAAAGGTGCGCACGGTAAGTAAAAAAAAAGAACACAACGAGTAGAGATTAATTTCGTTTGTAATTCTGTCCTCTCTTTTGCTCCTGAAATTTCGAGAAGCCGTAGGCTCAAATTATATATTATTTATGAATGAATTTGTGACTTTTGTGAGGACACGATGTGCCTATGTTAATGAAAACGTAGAGCGAAGCGAGTACGACATGTAAATGAAAACCAACTCTTTTAGAGGCAGACCCTTTGAGCCGAGTCTCGAGAGCAAACGCAAAAGTACAAAGTCCATCTTTTATATACGCGTGTATTTGCGTCGGTACGTGATTTTGCGACATGCAAATCTTTTCGACTTTCTATTTCTCTTTACTTTGCTGACCAAAAGGGAATTTTTTATGTGTGCAACTTTGAACTTTTAGTAGAAGTAAAATTCAACTAAATGCACTTTGCTTTGCAATTTGAATATACTGCTCCGAATTTGATTTGCATAAAATGAAGACACAACAAAAAGTTTCCAAAGAATATAAGCCCTTATGTGTTTAATTTTTATTGATATTACTTTAAAATTTTTTAATTCTACTCACTTGTATGGCATCCAATTGAGTGGCGTGTAGCAAGACGCTGTCCGGCACCGAGGTCACCTGCTGGAATACCTCATCCTGTAGACTAGGACTAAAGTAGCCTCCATCTTCTGGATAACCAGTCATAGTGAAGCTTTCAGTGACACTGGGTTGTTGTTGTTGCTGTTGTTGTTGTTGTTGCTGTTGTTGTTGTTGTTGTTGTTGTTGCGATTGCTGCTGTTGAGAATTCATTTGTTGTTGTTGAACCATTTGCTGCGT
>JAYJLV010000046.1:20628508-20639857 GCA_036873485.1 Torymus texanus
TATCTCAATTTAATTCGAATTAAATTAGAATTTATTAGTAAATAGATAAAGTGCGGTATTTTCAGGTGAATTATTTAAGAATTTAAAGTTTCTACTAGTTGTTTTTCTATTTTATGAGTAAAAGTAGTTTTTAATTACGCTACAGGTTATGTCATTCATTAGAAAAGTAATCGTGTAATTCTATTTATTTTGTGAAAAATAAGTAACAACATCTACAAAACAATTTCGGATTTTATGTCTAAAAAGTACTTCCATCTGTTACGATTTCAGAAGATCATCTGTATATATTTAAGAGAAAAAAATGATTTTGGTAAAAACGACAGACAATATAACATTTAAGAAAGTTGAGGAAGGTATATTTTATAGAGCTTTGAAACGAGGACGCTTAGAAAACCACGTTTATAAGTTTTAAAAACACCGGAGATTCTTTAAATTTTGTATATCTCATGCATGTCTTGATAATTTTTATGTGTGTTTTCATGTATTATATTTTTTTTGTATAATTATAATGTAATGAAACGACACATTGTATTGGAGTTAAGGTACCAATAAACTGTCAACAATGTAATTAGTGAGAGAAGACCACGACGGCACTGAAAAGAAGGACTGTATATATAATTTTTTTTAATTTCCTTGTATACTGCGTAACAAAATGAACTTATATGAACAAACAACTATCAAACTTAAGTGATAACAAAATAAAGCAAGCTTAGCCGGTTAGAGGGATGATGAAAAGAATAAAATCAATTTAATGTTATCAGAGTACGTACATAATCTATTAAAAACTTTTTAAGCAATAAAAAAAAATTTGCATGTATTGGTAAAATAATTACTTACTTTAAGAAAATCTAAAATTAGCAGAGTTTAATGAACATATTTTATCGATTACGGAAACCATTTCTCGAAGGGATTTTAATATCTGCTCTGAGTAAAAATATTTCATCGAATTTCAAATCACTCGAAGGTAAAGTGAATATTATACTCGATAACTAAGCAATTTCTTGGAATCATATCAGCGCAATAATGAAACAGAATGCGTGGAATTTTGCTTTGACGGAATATCAATGTTTTGTGAATTCTAGTGGTCCCTATTGTCTGCATTCATGCTTTTGAAATCCGTCGAGCATGTAAACCTTTGTATAAGAAATAAATATAAATTCTTTGTGCATAAAAAGATTACTTATAATTTTATTACAGAAAACGAAATTAATATAAATTTTATGAATTTTCGTTTAACTTCTATGAACAACTATGTATTTATTAATGCTCGAAGATTTACTATAAATAATATTGCAGATACAGAGGATTTTCACAAGACATTTAAGGTGTATGTAAACATTATTTAATCAAAATAAAAAGATTTACCTGTCGTTCTTTTTTGAATGATCTTTTCCTCTATGAGGGCTCGAACACTAACAGAAGCCGTTTGCAGCGGAGGACCAACAACTTCTTTCTTTTCGCTCTTCTTATTTTCAGCATCCTGCAACATAACCAAAATACAAATTATAATATTAATCTCAGCTTCGTAAAAAATTGATATAGATTTTCAGCCCTGCTGAAAGATTGAACTGCAAATAAAAGTAATACCCGCAGTTCTAATTGTTGAAATCTAATTATACCACGCCATCAAAGGCTCCTGTATTTTTCAAATTTCAGCGAATTAAGACACATCACGCGGTGGGCAACCAAAGTATCTCCTCCTTCTCTCTCGCAATCGCCCACTAATTTTTGCCTCCTCCCCCCCATCGTTTGACGCAAACGCTCCGAACAATATGCTTTCCCCTCACGCCTCTGCCCACCCATACTCCCTCCATCGACCCTCAATTAAGCGGCCCGCCTCATAATTGCACGCCAATTTAATTGGCGCCCGCCCTCATCACGTACCGCTCACAAAGACACGATCGGAAAAACGCCCGCAATCATTGCGAATGAAGAAGAGAGCTTCCAGCCGCGAGAATTAAAAGGAACGGAACGCGAGATTAATAGGCCGAGGCATGTGTGCCGCTTGTTCGTGGCCTAGAAGCGACAGCCTGTTAGCTAATCACTAAGCGAGACTAATTGAAGAGGCATTCGATTATCCGCTGATGGAATCTCCGACGTATGCGGCCGCAACGGACTGTCCAGGGCCCGTAAGGCTGCGTTGGCACCTCGATCGGTATTCTGCAACGTTTAGTGACGGGAGTGCGAAGACGAGGTGTTTTTTTTGTTTCATTAGGGCAGTAGTATGAAGTGTTTTAAACTTGGTAAGATATTCTTTTTATATTTATATCATATGCGGTGAATTCAGCATTCAATAAGAGAGAATTTCCAATTTCAAGGAATTAATAAATTTATTTTAAACTTATTTATTTTATATTCATCGAGAAATACCTTATGAAAACTTTGCAATATATTATATATTATTATTTATAATATATTATACAGAACTATAGTTCTATTTTTAGAGATATTTAATTAGAATAAAAAGAGAAAAAGACTAATTTACTCTTACTTTTCCGCGTTTTAGCTTTTGCAAATTTATCGGAAACAAGTTCATTATATTCGACCTGTTAAATGATTATTTTCAATATTACAAGAGTATAATGTTCAACCTAATCATTATGAAGGGTTATTATTATCTATGAACTGACGGAAATACACATTTCAAATATAATATTGAATTTTCAAATTTCGGAATTTCATATTTACCGTATACGGCTAATAATAATTAACGAGTAATATTGCGACGATCAATGCGTAATAACTGTTAAATGAAACGTAATAATTATTTCGTATTAATTAGCCATCATAATAATTTCAAAATTTTCATCCCGACAATTTGGCTCAACATTCGCGAAAAGTGACTCTCCACATTACAAGCGTTGTGTATGTACACACACACACATACGTACACGAGCTATCCAACTACAGCACGATCATCGAAATCATATAATAACAATCGTGCGCAACATCATTAACGTATCTCGAAAATATAACGAATAATAAATCGACATATTTCCCACTTGGAATCAACTTGACACGACCAACGATTTCCATCTCAACACTTGACTATTCCAAACTTATTTTCCAATACCTCGAGTTACATATATAACGTGTATAAGTCATCCTCGGCGACGTTATACTCTCTTGCGTGTTCGTGTGCGATCGGCGAACCACCTATGCAGGAGCTTCTCTATATACGCCAAACGCTAATGCTCACGCGTATAACGCTTTCTCGGCGAATCTCCCCCCGGTGAACGATCTCTCACACCCTCTCTCTCTCTCTCTCTCTCTCTCTCTCTCCGCGATGGCGATCGTCGGAACCTCAATTTCCCCGCATACGCCTTGCCGACACACACACACGTACGTATGTGCATACACATACATATATGTATATATATATATACACACATCACGTACGAAATTGAACTCTGTCTTTGACGTGCTGTGCGCAGCGCGTTCGTGTCATGAATATTGATCGCGTATATACGCGCACATACGGGCGTACGCGCCTTCTCTAATACGATCGATCTTCGAGCAGCGAGCGGACACCGTGGGTTATAAACCTCCTTCTCTCTCTCTCTCTCTCTCGGTTCAACGGTGAAGATTTATGCCGATCGTGGTAGTAGTAGTAGTAGTAGTAGTAGTAGCAACGTCGATGAATATATGCAGACCGGTATGATAAAGGATTGCGAAGCGTGCGCTATCACCTTCTAATTATCGGACAATCGTCTGTTCGGTGAGTCTACAACGTGAGAAAAAATTATTCGTTACTCTGGTTCCAACAGGTTGCTCCGAAGTGTTCCCGTGGAGAAGAACTAACATAATGGATTTGAAACATATAATTCTTGGCAATAGTTCATCAATCATTACAATGATATTTACTTGCAAGAAGCCGTAAGAATCGTCAAATATAATATTAAACGTTAAATCATTATAAAAATCTTCTTTAATCAAATATTCCCTACAATTTCAGTTTGATCGGTGAACCTTAACGCAGTCAAGTGCGTAATATTAGCAAGTCGTATACGACAAAATGAGAATATGTACTCGGCACACGTTCATTTTCAATTTCGAATTCATTTGTCAACTCACCGACTAATCACAGCATATAGTTACGATCGCAAAAGATAAACACGGCGCGCACACACAACGTGAGCGAGGGTCGACGATGCTATAATATTACCACCCCACATGTCGACCGCGTTATTTTTTACCCCTTCCTTCGCTCCCTCTTCTGTTCCGTCCTTCCCGAGAGCATAGAACACCACTTGACCCACGCGTAATTCTAGACCTCGAATCTTTGGCGTGCTCGCTTGCTATTCAATCTCTTGACAATGTACTCTCGCACGCACTCGGCCCCGTGCGCATGGGTACTAGAGGCGTCCGATAACGCGCATTAATACTACTCCTCAAGGATCATCGAAAGCTTTAGAAAAAAAAGAAAGAATTTGCGCGCATGGGGAACAGTGTATATATACATCATCACTCATTTTTCCTCGGGATGCAGAAGGCAGGACTGTAGCCGTGAATTATGTAGGGCGGAACGAGATTCAATCTGCATAATGGAGGGAAGGCCCGAGACAATGTTTGCACGGGATGATTTCTCGCGCGAGCGTATTTCTCTCTCAACTCGCTCCGTGTGGCCGTGTGGTGGTGGTCTTGGTTAATCTTTCTCTCCTATCTTTTTCCCAAGGAAGAGAGAGAGAGGGAGTATATACAAAGAGAGAGAGGGAGCTGAGAGAGGTGGAAGGATCTCCTAGTTGGGATTGCGAACGGCTATACGAGACCATGACGGGAGGGAGAACTTGTTAATGGATTCATTTCGATTCGATCATCGTCTTAACCGCAGCGCTGCCTCTCCGCTTTCACGGGTTCCGCCTCTCTTCCTCACTCGCATTATTTGGCTCTAATACCCAAGGAGATCGCATAAAACGGGAGTGGAGAAAATGAAGGAGTAAGATAGAGACGACACGCTCGATAGTGCGTTTTCAGCATTTTTTTTGTCCTGAAAACGACGCCAACGTTCGTTAAAACATTTTTAATCAACGGGAATAGAGTTAGGAGGGCAGCCGAGCCACTGGAAACGCTGATCTTTCCATTCTTTCCTGACCTTATTAATGCGCGCCTTTCGTCGTTCATCTCTTTCCCTCTTATTCTCTCTATCTTCGCACTTTCGTTCCCTTGCACTGGCCAACGCTGTGCCCACGCCCAAGTCCAAGTGCTGAATCTGTTGTAACGAGCCGAGAATAAAAGCTAAAAAAGACTTTCTTTCGTTCTTTCTCTTTCTCTACCTCTACCTCTCTCGCAAGCTTCTTGAGCGGTTTTGGTTCCGTTAATTCGAGCGCAAGGGGGTATATAGTCCGAGAAAATGGATTTCAATGTTGCGGCGTCGCGTTCGCGTAATTGTTAAGCGCTTTTCTACTGTTTCGCTCGAGTCACCTTTATCATCTCTCGCCCAGCCTTGCTATCTCTCTCTCTCTCTCTCCCTCTCTTCTCCACGAGTCCCATTATTTTAATTGCGAGGCAGGGCGCGCCGGCCGAGGCGAAGTTTCGAGCTAGTTTCAAGTCTCCTTCGTCCCTGCCTCCGGTAGGTGGGGGATTAATGACAATTTCCAAGGAAGGTCTATTAGTGCTCTTTGAAATTGCAGAAAGAGAAGGAGCGAGAGGAAGTTCGAATTTGTGTAAGAAAGGCGACGGTGCGCGTTAGCGCGCAGGTCACTTTTGTTTTAGCATCGATGGAATTAATTACTCGGGCCTTGATTGTTGTACGACTGTTCTCTTTTTCGACGCATTAGGTAAATTAACAAGCGACAATAAAAGGATTATGATGTTTATAAAAACTTTTAAAAAAAAGAAGACTGTCTAGCTCTCGTTTACCCACGACAAATGTAATAAAAGGAAAGCTCACCTTCTTAAAGTAACCACCGTGCAGTCTCATGTGGCCATTAAGAGCCGGTATGTTTTTGAATTTCCGATGGCACAAATTGCACTCGACCGGCTTCGGTTCGGCCGGCGACTTGTTGGACACGGGAGCAACGGCACCTGGAGACGCTGAACTTCCGGGCGATGGGCTTCCGCCGATTTTGCCACCGTTCGCACTTCCGGGTGAATTAGCTTGCGTCAGCTGCTGCTGTAACTGCTGCTGTTGCTGTTGTTGTTGCTGCTGCTGCTGCGCTTGCTGTTGGCTTTGCTGCGCTTGTTGCTGCACTTGCTGTTGGGCTTGCTGCTGCTGAAACAAAAATCATTTTGGAATGGTGAGATTTGAGCTAGTGAAAATCAGTTTTGTAACATTGCTGTTGACATAAAATTCAGAAAAACATTTGATGGTGAAAGAGTATGATTTATAATATAAAATTAATTGTGTTTTAGTACTATTTTGTGATATATTTAGTGTCAAGCAAGAAATTACTTAATAATATAATTTGTTGTTATTAGCTTAATTATTGAAATGCTTTATGAAATCTCTAATTCCACAGCGACACCTCCTATAAAATACGAGAGTACAAATAAAAATTAATTAGCATTCAAAGAGAATAAACGAACTACCGCGGTCTTGCGTAATTAACGAATCACGTAATCGCACGAAAAAGAATTTCCATATTTCGCGCAAGACCGGCAATTTAAATGAGAATCTCTGCATTTTTCATAACGTTGGGTAATTAGAGAACTATTTTTATTGAAAAAAAGCGTAGCGCATTGTTAAAGTGCGCGTGCACGTTTCTGCCGAGTACAAACGTCTTTATGAAGAGAGTTTATGAAGTGAAAAAACGGAGAGGAGGAAAAAGAAGTCTTGTTCTTCCTCTCTCCCTTTTAAAGGTATCCCATCTCCGAACTATTGTCTAAACTGCCTGCTGTTGGATACGCCAAATGAAGTGGAAGAATAAGAAGACGAAAGAGAGGAAGAAGCGAAGAGAAGAAGAAGAAGAAGAAGAAGAAGAGGCAAGAGGGACATTGTTGCAAGGGGAGAAAGCGTCTTATAGTAATCAAAAGAAGAACGCGCGTCACTCTCCGCTTTGACGTATCAGTCCACCGTCGCTAATAAAAAGATGAGATACTCATTTCAAGGATACATAAGGGAGATCCGCGCATACACGAGCTTCTTCTTTTGTACATTATACAAGGACATTCGATGTTAAATTGATATAATGAATTCGTGTTCATTATTGTGCGCAACCGAGATACGAGGAATTCCCTGACGTTCTTGCCTCCACTCTCTCTCTCTCTCTTCTTCTACTGCCCTGCTAGTGCGTTTGACTGAACGCCAAAGCATTATGAGTTTTTCACTGAAATACTGAAGCGTCTCGAGCCTGAGAGGATGGTCGACTTAATATAGAATAATTTCTGTATACATGCCCAAGTGTCTGGCGAAAGGAGCTGAAATTTGATTTTAATTGGAATATCATTTTGAAATCGTAATTGCAAATTGTTTAGAGAAGAAATTCAAATATTTTTAGAGGATAGAAAAACAATTCAGAACTGGTTTTTACTTTGACATTATATCGCCGCCGGCACTTACGAAAATAACGGAGTTTATATTACTATCGATTTTAGGCATAAAAAAGAAAAGAAAAAAAATCGTTAGTTGAAAATATGTATTACATAAAATAAAAAGAAATCGAATTTTAAGTATAGATAATTAATTAAAAAAATACAAGTATTAGTATTAATCATCGTTGATAAGCTTCATTTAAAAGCTTTCAAACGTGTAAATTTGCCAATATATATTAATTGACCTACTTTTCAATTTTCCGATGACGATATTATCATTTATTGTTTATATTTAACATGTATTCATGCGAATAAAGTACAATCCCACTTTATAAACACACAAATTAACCAATATATTACCATTTTAAAAAAAGATCAATAATACATATACTAATATCATTAGAATATTATAAGAATAATATAAATTTCATTATTATCAAAATTATGAGAAAATTTTCAAAGCTCCTCTTGCCATACACGAACTTCAGAATAAATAACTTTAGAATTACTCTTTGAAAACTCCATGAAGAAAATCGTCCCGCTGAGGATGCCACTTTCTCAATCTCAAAGCTCTGTATGAGCGCGGTACATGCCACATGCCTCATCCTCATTGCACGAGTGTTGAACGCTCGTGCACCATCACCTCGACAGTCAAAGACATTAGTCCCCTTGAAACTATCACGGGTACGAAACGAGAAGAGCTACAACAATATGGCAATGTGGAGAGCGATATTCCGGATACATCTGCCTAAACCAGAGCATCTCCACTATATATGTTACACATATATACATAAACAGACGAACGTATGTGTGTTCGCGTTCCTTCTCTTTGTTACCCTCGCTTTTGCCTTCTACTCGTTGTCGCACGGTACCCGGAGAATGTCACAACTCCATTCGAGGGATGCGCCATAGGAGGACGAGAACAAACTACTAACTACAAATCGGAGGATCGCGAGTGCGCGCGCGCTTTCGTCTCGTAATTTTCTCTCTAGCTCGTAGAAGACACTCGCGAGTGCAGCTTCGGCTCTTTATTATGCAATTAGACAAAAGCGAGGACTGCGCTTTGGTCTCTGGTATTCGACAATCGTTGTAACTAGTTTGGGACAAGCGAGAAGTCAAGATATTGGCTATCGACGTTCGAATTCGTGAAAGGACAATGTATCGGTAAATAAGTTAGTTCGAGGCTGAACTGGATGTTTATGGAGTTTTTGGTGGAATCACTAGTGGTAAGTGAAGTTTATTAATATATTTGAACCATAACTTTTATGTTTGAAAAAGTCCCATTGAAAAAGTACTGTTACACTGACAAAAAAAAATTAGAAAAATTACTATGTTATCTGGTAATTCGACTATATACGAGTATACAATAAACCAAAATTTTTCCTATGCTACATAGTAATTTTTCCTATTCCACATAGTTCTACATGGGAAAAATTTGGATTTTCTTATAAATATAGTCGGATTAGCAGGATACATAGTAATTTTTCTTACATATTCTTTCTGTCAGTGTACCACATCTTCTTCATAATTTATACTGTATAGGTATAGTTACAATCTACGCGATTTATAGGTATCCATTCATATAACTCCTACGACGAACCACCTAACCGATCATTTACCCTAATATACTCAAAACTCCATCGCCACGGCTCATATTCGGCATATTAAGCTTACGGCTTTAATGAAAAGTACAAGGGCCATACTATATCGATCCATCAGCCTCGATGCTACCCGATAAAACGATGATCTTGCTTGGCGATCTCTCTTTCTCTACTGTGTGGCAGGATTTTCGCGGGGAACAAAAGCCACGGCGCTGCCCTTGCCGTCATCGTATACGTATGTATGTGTGTGTGTATTATCTATGTATATATATATGTGTAGTATATATATGTATATAAGCGTACGCGCCGGTAATCCCGTAAGGATCGGGAGACGCAGGCAGCGGGACGGGGGATGGAGGGGATGGAGCGCGAATCGAGCCGATTTTCGCCTACCGGTTTTAAATTAAACTCCCTCCATCCTCGTTAAGCCCCGGGACTTACGCGCGAGCGCGAACGCGCACTCGCTCTCGCTCGTGCGGGGGATCAAGAGAGGTATAGAGAATGAGGGAAAGAGGGGGGCAAGAGAGAAGGACGCTAAATAGTTATCTGCCGAGCGTCGCTCCATGTCCTCGGATATTGCCTCTGATTATTGGAATGAAGTTTGGAATATCAATGTTTTTGTATCGGTGTATCAGATATTCGTGTGCGGCCGAGACTGCAAAATTTAATTTGAGTGAATAATAAAGCGTTTGCTGATTACGTCTGAAAAAAAGGAATGAATATGTATATTTATAGACGTCTGGTATCTAAGAGTATTTTAAATACGGATCGGCTGGATAAATCTCTCAAGACTAGCGAAGAAGAACCGGCGCAACGTTAAATTCATTACTATACCGAGCGAATTAGCACCGAGAGGAGTAATGCTTGTAGGGTTGTTAAAAATAATCGGCGGGGCAACACACAATAATAATACTCCCAAACATCCATGCCATTCAGCTACGTAATTCCTCGCAATAATATGCCATTCATCGCGGTATTTCGCGCAAACCGTGCACCTATATACTGCGCTCGTGCTCGAGGCATTTCCCAAGCCAATTACCAGAAACCTCTACTTGTCTCCCACTCAGACTCCACCCCCCATAGCTTCATTCAAAGATTTAAAAATTTCGTAAATATCCTTCATTCAATCTTCTCTCAGCCGTCTTTCACTTTCCATTCAGCAGATTTCTGAATGTCGCGCGCGCGCGTGTGTGTGTGTGTGTATGTATATAGTGTTAAACACTCACGTCTTTCGCGTGGATCGCTTGAAAAGCACACGTGATGGACGCGTTCATTAGCGCGTGTGCCTGAACGTCGTCGACGTGAAAGCAAAGGAGAATCGAGAGGGCGTATATAGAGAGAAAGGTGAAATGGCTCCTCTCGTTCTCTCTGTCTGTCTGCCTGTTATGCCTAATGCTATTCGTTTTGGTATGCGTCATTTCGATGCCGTTTGTACGAGAGCGCGCAACGTATTGAGCGGAGGTGGTAGCGTAGTTCCACGTTTATCGCTAAAGCTTTTGGCTTTCAACGAAGGGAAGAACAAAAATTTATGTTTGTGATATGTATAAAAATTCACTTGGTTTTTTTTCATTCTTCCACGTATAATAATAATAATTCTGATTCTGATAAAAATGAGGGAGAATAATTTTTATATGCAATGAAAAGCAAATAAATACATTTTGTTAGCATTTTCATTGCGATTATTTAACGGAATGAATAATTAATTGAAATAATGTATCTATATAATTTATATATGAGAAGTGTGCAATTGTGAAATTAAAATATTTGCGTGACTGCATATTAATCATAATACGTCGCTTCGTGTCGCTGAGTATCGAAACTTGGTCTCCCCTCCCTACCCCTGTCTCTTTCTCTCTCACTTACTGTCTCTCGATATATTCGATCGAAACGTAAACTGTTTGAAGTCCACCAGCTCTTCGGCAATTAGAGACCCTCATTCCGTTAAAGTCCTCATACTAGTAACTTCAACCGACGATTAAATACAAAAGAAGTACATAAACTACAACGATAAGAAGCAAAGTTTCTACACTATATGACAACAAAACAGGTTATAGGTATTTCTGTACTCACGGGACCATGATACGAATGGAATGATCAACTACTACAGCCGTTGTGAGTAATTAATATGGGAAAAGTGACGATATTTTGTTAGTACAATGCACATACAATATTGGTAGTTCATACGTAATAAATATAAAAAAAACACAGGCACACAAAAAATAAAAAGTGGTCTGTTCCAGAAGACACATCATCATATCCTTATAAATTTAGATGCGCT
>JAYJLV010000046.1:20648902-20676397 GCA_036873485.1 Torymus texanus
ATCAAAATACATAAGGATATGATAGTCAGTGCTCTGGGTTTGACCACTTTCTTTTTTTTGTGTGGCTGTGTAATTAATGACATTTCTTTAATGTAAAGATACCGTTTCCCCCGAATGGAAACAAAAACAAAAACAAATGACGAGTGAAAAAGCGCGAATAGTAATTATTTCTATAAAAAAAAACGCGCGTGAATCTCGAAACTACAGTCGTTAGTCTGTCAACAAACTGCACGTCACATCCACCACCAAAGAGTCACCGTCCCTTCATGTATGCCTGTGCTACTACTATACTCGTATAGCCCCCTCGTCCAGCGCAAGCATCGCTTCGGCAAACTTTTTAACGAATTTAAAAAGCCGTCGCTTGGTCAAAGTTCCCTATCAAGCTTTCTCGAGCCGACACCGCTTTATGTATACACACCTCGGTACCGGCGTAAAGCTTCGCGGCCTCAGTGCGAACGCTCCCGCACACGTGTATATAATACCCCTTTCCCTCCGAGTACACCACGTCAAAGCGCGTAAAAAGACCGCTGCGGGTCGGTCGCGCATGCATAAAGGCGCGAGGGGTAGTTTCGCACTCGAGGCGTCGCCGGGCGTTAGCATAGGAATGGCTCTTGGAGCGTCGGCAGCCATTGTCGGGTCAGCCGTTCGCGAAAGTGCTATTGCCGCGGCCAGAAGTGTCCTCGCTGAGTGCCAGAATCGGGAGGGAAAGAGAGAGAGAGAGAGAGAGAGACAGCGTCGCTTGAAAGGAATACGACCTGCGAGCGCGCTCGAAAATCGAAGTTCGCGCCGAGAGGACGATGTGCGCTCACTCGTTTCGCATCGTGCGGTGTTTTGATAGTCCGATATTTTAACGTTTTGAGGTTGGTTAGTGCTGGGTGTCGCTCATTTTTTTATGTCAGGTGTTTCGGTGAGTTGTGGACTTTAACTAGTCGAGTTGTTTTCAGTTTCCGGGATAAAATGATTCTTTGAACTTTGATCTCTTTCCTACCAGCTTGTCACATCGATAAATCATATCTATGTGGATGATTTTAACTACCAAATCAAACTAAGACTCTATCTATATACCTTTACAATTGAAACATACCACAGGCGAGTCCGATCGAATCTACCCTATATTATTTATCTTTTATTATTAAATAAGGGACATTGCAAACCGAATTGGTGAATATAGAACTATACTAGCTGATTGAACACGTATTAGCTCAGCAGTGGCATTAATAGAAATGATAATTCCATTATCAGAAGCTATTATTATAATAATAATACGTTGCGAATATCTACAGAAAGCGACGGTTACGGAATTATTATGAAATAATTTAAATACAAAATTAGTACGAATGTGCGCGTACAGTTTAGAATAAATTATGCATGAGATTAAAAATGAGACAAAAATAGCTTATAGTCTAATCAGAAGCGAACCTACTATACGTACATTACTCGATATTACTATAATCCAATCCAAAATTACCAAGCCATACTCTGTTAGCGGCACTATAATTATCCTCAATATGGAGCGCGGCGCTATCAATCGGACAATGGGCGACTGTCCCACATGGTCCGATTAATCGCTTGGCAGAATACGCGTTCGCCGAACTCTGTCCCTCTCCCTCTCTCTCTCTCTCTCTCTCTCTCTCTCTCTCTCTTTATCCCTCTCTTGACTCGACAAAGGAGTGGCGCGCCAGCGCCAAGTGTGTATTAATAAACCGAAAAAAATTTGCATTTTATCAGTCCCGCTGTCGGAATTGGCTCGTGGCCCACGATTATGCCCGAGACGCGATAAATAAAAGCCAAGACGACGCGCCTCGCCACGACGACTTGGCCGCGCGCCTATATACGTACTACACATGAACAAATCTACGAAAATTTAATAAATTTCTGTAACGTGGAATGGCTGAAAAAAATGTTGTTAAGCATGCGACTTTGTGAGCATAATTTCTCTACTTCTATTTATCATGTATCGTATGTTAAAATGTTCAATCGTTTAAGAAAATTGTCACATAGATTTTTTGTCGTGAATATTATGAATTATGTTTAAAAAATATTACTAAAAATGTACAACTATATAAGATGCAAATTTTTTTTGTATGCCACATAATATATAGAAGGAGAATAATCAACTACAGATAAGATTTCAACGAATTTAGTTTGTAAAAATTTATTAAATTTTTGTGGATTTGCTCATATACTTTATACGGTATGCATATACATATATGGGTTGGATGTACTATTCGCGTAGTTAGTGTAAGATAGCTGCGTGAGATGTCGTCAAGATGGCAGCGTGAGGATAGAAAAGAGACAAAGTGCGTTAGAGTGATTGATCGGATGGAATGGGTAGTGCGGAGATGTCATTTCGCAAGAAACACTAGTTGCCGATGTAAATTTTCCATAAATTTGTTTCTTTTCTCTTGATATACTAGTTCTTGAATGAGTTATCTGTAATAAGTGTAAGATTTATTGATGTTTTGTTGTCGAAAATCAACGTATCGTAGTTTTTAAAAAGCAAATCAGAGACGGATGACCATCAAATCGTCATTTATTGTTTATTGCATAGCCACGACCATAACAACTCGACATTCTTTTAATCGTTGTCACACAGTAAATTTGCAATTCTTTCTTTATACTAAATATATACGGGTACTGCGTGAACCACATAAGAGAGGAGTTTGTTTTCATTTGCCTTTTTTTAGAACTTCTTTATTTCTGTTACCTAGTTCATTTTTTATTTTTATATTACAGAGTAATCATGATTTGCAGATTTTGTAGACTGCACTTTAGATAAAGTTACATTTACACGTTATTACAGTTCCTTTTATCAGGTTACCTTTATTATATTTTAATTATAACATACATTAAAAATATAAAGTACAAAATCAAACTTAATATTTACAAATAGCACACATTTAATTTTCTACATTAAAAATTATAAACTTACACTCTTTACGAGAGATATAAAAACCGACATTTATATCTTTCAGTGAAGGTGGCTTATGTGTAGTCAGCCTTACCGTAAGACAGTATATTTTAAAACATACTGCGTTTGATTATTAACTGCGTTTAATTGAGTCTCAATAGACTATCGGCTTTGAATTAGTTTTGAATTAATCTTGTTTAGTTGTGAAAATACTTAAATTAATATCCAATAAATTTGTAAACAATAGAGTAATTCAGTAACACAATTATACCTTGAGCAAAGATAGACAATGTCCAAATGTAAATTTAGCGAATAACAATAGAAACATCTGTTCGTTCGCCGAGCAAACATTTGGTACACGAGAAACAAATTGAAATATTCCCAAGCTTTTCACACGCTCATTCCGAAAGACTGGAAGAGATTTATTTTACGAGCTGCGCAATAGCGACCGCGCACGTGCGCCGTTAACGAAACAATCATTTTACCTCCGAGGCCAGGATCTAGCTGCAGTCTTTTTCGCAATGCTTTTCCCCCTCGACTTCTGTGTTTTTTTTTCCTCTTCATTCTGAAGTTCTTTTCTCTTGCTCGCTAACTCCATCCTTCTCTCTCTTATTCTATCTAGCCTTTTTCCTATTCAAAAGCAGCAGCAGCAGCAGCAGCAGTGGTAGCTATTGCCGCAGCGCTGGGGCGCGCGCACGTACGTCTTCCATTGCCAGTAGTTATTCCTGGCTTCGATGTTCGTCCGAGGGAAAGAAAAACTCGGAAATCTACTTCCGCGCACAATACCGTCGAACTTTACATGGAGAGAAAACGGGGCACTTGGAGCTATTTCCCCGGGGGCACTGCATTCGCTCACTCTCGCGCGTACCTTCTTCCTTCTCACTCCCTCGCTCAGGCTCTCTCTCACTCTTTCTCTCTCTCCTCTCTCTCTCTCTCTCTCGCTCTCTGTATTAGAGAGAAACCGTAGTTTGCCCCTACGCGGATACCACGCATTTCTGTGATTCTCGCAGGCGTACAGCTTCGCGCATTAAAAGCTCCTGCCGACTCTCTCCTCTCTCTTTCTCTCCTTCTCCCCCTCTCTCACTCTCTTTCTACTTCTCACTTGGTTCGTCTATATATAGAACAGCAATTCTACTGAACAACAATGGCTCTCGTCTGCCCCTCATTAGATGGAGGGGGAAGAGAGGCAGCGGAAATGCATGTATACAAGGGTGGGTGTATTGAAAAATGCGATTACGAGAGCAAATGGATGCTGCGAAGTGCTATTTGGATTTCTTTTCACCTTTAAACGAGTCATTTTTCGTTAATACTGTTTGATGATTGCTCGAGATGCGTCCATTTGGTCGTTCTTTATATATTTGTTACAAATATTAATTTAAAATGTGACATATAAATGTAATTTACAAACAACAATACAAGGATATTTTTATGTTACATTTTAAATTCTTTTTTTTTAATAAAGAGAATTTTAAAAGGATAATACCATAAAGAGCTCATAAAAAATCATGAAATTTCGAACATGAGTGAAAAATAAATCTATATCGAAAGTTATAAATGCGGCAAAAACGAAAGGTTCTAGATACGTTGTGCAGAGGTCGAGCTATGCAATACATATTTAAGGGCCAAAATCCGGGCTTTGCTTTTCACGGGAAAAGTCCAACTGTTAAAAGCTCTTTACATGCTCTGTATGATTTCACAGTGAAGTTACCAAGCCGATTATTTTTGCAATTTTAAGTATCAACCTACATTACGTTCGACCGTCCATTTTACCGGTTATTCTTTGTATCCTATAGCCTAACTTTAAGCAGCTAAATTTCTTTGTTTTTCTTGTTTCAACCAAAAGTTTTTATAAATTTTGAAAACTGTCTGTCTATGTTATAACTAAACTTTACACATATTAAATGTGCATGAATAGTGACATATATAATTTTCTTGTTAGATTTACGTATTTTAATTAATAGTGTCAAGTATCTGTATTTATTTTCTCCTTTTTTATATAAGAAAATAGAATATGACGATACCTCGCATTAGATACTAGTCTCACGCCTACGAAAATGATAATCGAATTAGGGTGAAACACGGCCGAAGTTGATAGTATAAATCGATTTTACAAGTTGTGAAAATATTACGTTAGAGTTAGGGATAAGAAAACTCTTTTTTAAATTTGGCTTACTTTCTGTGAAATGACATATTTAAATATATTTGATATTAAAAATAATTACATAAACTTATTCCAAATTGTTGAATATTCTCAAAATTTAGATTATATTTTTTTCATCAGTAAAAATATCTCTTTTTTAATCTTACGATGATGACTGTTTTTTTACTTCGCGTATATTAACATTCATCAATCATCTCATTCAATTTCGAACATTGCGTTGATTGTGCGCTTACATAACGTCACTACGATGTTTACTCAAGATAGCACTCGGACAGCTAATTTGCCGCGCTTGTCAAGTCAAAATGTTACATGCACATGTATGCCAAAGTGTGGGTATGTCTGTGTAATTGTATGCGTCTGTGGGTTTCAACATTGCAGGCATTTCTGACCAATTAATACGAAAAGCGCTGGGCAATAGTACAGGCCAGATTATATATAGGAATTCTAGAAATTCAAATTGACAGCAATTGAATTCCAAAATCTTAATCAATAAGTATGCTTACTGATTTATAAGTTAAGTAAGTTTATAGTGAAATACAATTTTTTTATTTGAATTTTGATTAGTTTTAAATCAAAACTTCATTTAATTCTATAAATGTGTATTATGTAAATCATCATAATAATGCATTAAAGAATTATTATCAAAATTCAAAATTAAATATCAAAATAAGAGGCGTATTTTGCGAGAAATTTTGATCCTTCTAAAATTAGAGTAGGATTAAGCGCACTAAATTTCTTCTGGTTAACCGTTTACATTTTTTACGACAAAAACCTTGTTGATATATGTTTTTATTGATTTATCAACACGCCATAAATAATAAATAATATCGTAACTATTTCTCATATTAAAAGTTCAAAACTAATCATGCAATCAAAAGCACTCGACGTATTTAACTTATAAAAAGTAAATTTACGAAAATCTCTACTTGAAAATAATTACGACTTTGATAAACTCAACTGAACTTACTCAAACGGGAACGATAAATCTCGAGAAAACTCAAAAAATCCCTGAATTCTTTAAAGCGTCTTAATGAAGTCTTAATAACGTTTTTTTTTGCTTAAAGCACGACTCTTTTCAAGACCGTTTCCAACACCGAGCTTTTTTACGTCGACCAAATGCGAAAGGCCGGGGTGAAAAATAAAGAGAGCTCGCGCGCGAGCGCGCCTCTAAAAAAGGGAAAGCGAGTGCACGAGAGAAAAGTCGAATGAACTCCCGGGGGTATAACTTCCCCAAGATAAAAGGAGAGAGAAGAGAGCCAAGCGGCCGCCGCCGGCAGCGGCAAATGGTTAACCTGGACGCGCGAGTGAGCCGGGAAAATTGAGTCCGCAGTAGTTCCATTCGCTCGCGCACGCGTACCACGCGTCACCCCCAACAGAAAACGAATTAGTCGAGGAAAGACAAATGGCTCGGCTCTCGTAAACCGTTGATATCCGTGCGTGTGCGCGTGCGCATATACGCGCGTACACCTACGCATATATATCACCGTGCTTTATTTTTGCCCCGGCAATTCATTTCGGCGCTACTGCGAGTGAGATTTTTTTTTGTCGGCACGTGCATCCAAGCGAACGAGTGAGAGAGAAAATGCGCCAATGGGGGGAAAAGAAACATTCGCGGCGGCGACGTTATACCACGCGCACCGATAAATCGCGACGTGTCGTTATAAAAGCGGATTTATTGAAATTCGAGAAACGCGAGCGCGAACGTGCGCGTTCCGCCGGCGTGTCGATGGGAAATTCGTAATTCATGTTGCTTTTCGTTCTAGCCTCTTTTTTCCTGTCCCTCTCTATCTTTCTCTGTTTTCTCTCTTTTTTTCTCTCTCATGTACACTCACACACGTCCCCCGCATCGACTATGACTCTATACAACTCATACATTTTGCATACGCACCGTGCTACATGACATTGGTGTACACGCGCGTAGACCATTTGCAAAAAAAAAAGAAAAAAGAACGAAAAAGTATAACGATTAAGCAACTTTAATGCTTCTACGAACTTTATGTTTTCCCCAGTAGCTCAGTTATTTTGTCCGACAAGCGCGAGCATGTAATAACGAAGTAATAAAAAAAACCGTCATTTCTGCAAAAGAGTTACCTTTGTGAATGCACGACTGTGCAATCTCTTCATTTTACTAATCTGAGTAGAGCTGTGACTCGGTAGTATAAAAATATTGCTGTGATTCGTATTACGACCTGCATTTCCTTTCTTTTTTTACTTTTTTTTTGTGCCTGCATGCTTATTTTCACGTGAAAGGTAATCGTTTCGCATGGACGATGCTTTTATATTAAAATTAAAGGGACTTAACTACGAGAAAGTATATATGTTTTATCGCTATTCAAACATCAAAGTTACATATCAAATGTTTATGGATAGGTTATTTTGATTCATTCATTTATATCGTCATCATATATTAAAGCCATTTTCGCGGAAAAATGTCGGTTTTTATATTTATATTTTTCGATCCGAGAGATCATACCTTTCAAAAGAAAATTTTTTATTCATAATAAAAATACACTCACTTTCGTGTGTTACTTATAATACATTAAATGTCAGTTAATCCTTTCACTAACGCAACCCTTTGCTTTGTGGCTTTTAAAAAACGTTGTGAAAGAAAAATATTGGAAATTTTGCGGTTTAATAATGTCGAAAAATAAAAATTTTATTTACGAAAACCTAACGTAAAACTACATATTATGTATTTGTTGACAATAAAATTAGCGAATGTTATTAAAATTTATATTTAAATTTGCATTTTTATATTAAAAAACGTTATCAAGAATTGAGTAAATTTTAATGGTTTTTATAACAATGTATTAAGTCTTAAATAATCCACAATAAATTTTAAATACTTTCTATTATGAATATGTATGCAATGTTACAAGAGACTACGACTATTTGTTCCATGCAATTAGAAAGTTCAAAAGCAAAATTAAACAGTTTCTTATAAAAAAATTTACTATTTTTCACCGCAGCGCTTTAGAAATTTTATAGCAAATAGATTGATACTGCGTTATAAAAAAGTTTATAAAAAATGGATTTCTCATGCACATTTCCACCCCTTGAATCATTTCATAAAAAATCATTAGAAAAGGCGACAAAAAGAGCAAACGTCATAATCCCATTGACTTTGACACTTCACACAGCGCGACTGTATAACTCAAGCGCAGTCACCGCTCACACGAGATAACGCAGCTAGCTCTCTTCACCTAAAACTGCTCTTTCGTCGACGTGTCAAAGAGTGAGGGGGGAGGAGGAGGAGGAGGAGAAATGTAGAGAAAGAGAGATGGAATGTCGAGCGGTAAAAAAAGCGCCACCAACGACGACGTCCGCTGTGCGGCTCTCGACCGATTAAAGCCTCATCGCTGGAGCGAGCAGCTGCGCTCTCTTGCCGAGACATCTCGTTACATCCTCGCACGCTCGTATAATGGTTACCCCGCCTTCACCCTTTCTCTCTCGCACGTAGCAATATAGTCCTCGTCGCCCCGAAATTGCCACTCGGACATTTTTATTCTACCGTTCTGGTCGGGACCACTTAATCGGTAAGCGCCGTTATTCGACGCTATACGAGTCGCGCGGATTAAATTTTCGTGGCGAGCACGCGCGTGCACATACAGACCTTTTTTCCCTTGCACACCTGAGGCAATGTGCAGTTGCTCTCTCTCTCTCTCTGTCTTTCTCTCCATCGTTCTCTCGCTCTTTCCCGCGGGGCTCGTAATCGAGGAAAAAGACCTGTCGTGAAAATCCAGCGTGTGCGCTCGGTAAAGAGTCTCCTCTGACACTGAACCACACATGTCTATGTGTATATGTGGAGTAAGAGAGGGGAAGAGAGAGAAGCACGTGGGGATGATGAAAAGTCTTCCGAGAGGGAGAGAGGGTATGACGTCGTTGACTTTTACTACTGATTCAGTAGTAACGTCGCCGTGTCATTTGAAAATTGAAGCACGACGGCTCTTTTTTTATGGTCGTGCCATGCTGTGCTATCGCGTGCCCACACGTACGTATAGACGAATAAGAATTAATCATTCGACTGTTCTTATTTTTATACGCTTTTTATGTACGAAAAGCTTGTATTTGAATATTGAGGTGACTGTATTAGTAACTGATCATAAAAAGCAGACATTTAATTTCGAATATCGCAGATTAATTATATTAAAATGTTAAAAAATTTACTTTGTTTTATTTCTATGCAGTTTACTTTAGCTAGAAATACATGATTAATTCGATCTGATCAAATGCAGTATGATTTTAACTTGTGTAAAATTACTCCGTCGGTTAACAAAGCGTCGTCGTTATATAAATAACATTTTTCTGTAACGTTGAAAAAGACACGCTGATTACATAATATATGTTAGTGCTATCTGTGAAACGACTCAACAGTCACACTACCAATAAATGACGCATTTGCTTTATAATACCATTATAATTATTCGTCGATCCTTTTTATACATCCACGTCAGGCTGTCCAAGACATTTTCAATTAAACTTCACGTAAAAGAGCCTTCTACCACAAGCTTTGAGGGGGGTACGGTCAGCGTGAAGCTCTGATCAGGCGGGCGCGTACCTGATCAAAGCAAAAAGTCTTTTTGGCGTTGATTAACACTGTGTGCAAGACGCCGAGGTGGTGGCTTGGATTTTTCAACTACAGCAAATCAGAGTATCGACCGCTTCGTTATCGCGATGAAAAAAAAAAAAAAAATGCAGAAAGGGAGAGCAAGAGAGGAAAGAGGAGGATGAAAATAGGTAGACGGGATGAAGAATTTTTATAATACACTTGATTTTTAACGAGCTGTGCAGAGTTGGAAAGAATAGGATTTTATTAATTAGTGAAACCTTCTGCCGAGCGTGCATGTACGTGTATATTATCAAACGCGCTTCGCGAAGATTAAAGTGAATTAACGCGGTTCTGTTAAATTCTCATCACATTAAGTATCGTTAATTTTTCATTATGAAGAAAATTCAACGATGATTTCCATGTTAATGTATATTAATCCAGTAACAACATATTACAGTCCATTATAATAAGCAGAAGAAAAAAAAAATTAACATTAAGCGCATTTGCGTTCATCAAAAATTCATAATCGATCAGCTTACATCGTACCATTTTTCATCTACATACAGGGTATACGAAATATACGTATAAATACACTCGTCCCTCATTACCTACGACCAGTCGGGAACGATCTAATCCGTTGACCGCGACCTCACAGCCTTGTCCTTTGTTACGCGCTAGCCGAGTCGCATTCCCGAAGCTCCGAAAACGTTCTGATTCTGCTCGGCTCGTTCCATTCTCTCTCATCTGCAGCCTTATCTCGTGGTGGGATCCATCTGGCTCCGATGAAAAGAGCGAAACAGACGCGCGGTAAACAGATATATATATATAGAGGACGTATGCGTGTGATGCACGTACGTGGCTATATATATATAGAGGGAGGAGGGAGAGAGAGAGTGTACGAAAGGATTCTCGGGTGAATAGCGCACAGCAGCAGCAGCAGCAGCAGTAGCGAGAGCGCGATGCGGTAAGGAGAAATCGTATTACTAGTGCATTGTGGGAACTGAATAGCCCGCATTAGAGCTCTCTCCCTCTCTCTCCCTCTCTCTCTCTCTTTTATCTTCTTTTATCTTTATTTCCTCGCTCCCTTTCGTTTCTTCCGCTCTTCCATCTCCCCCACCCCTTTGTTTCGTCCTCTCTATTTCCCTTTATTCCCCATCGCTCTCTTCTTCGGATTTGCCGCACGCGTCTCTTTACATTGCATTTCCTATTACTCGTGACCTTATCTATCCATCTCCCCATTGGTCTCTTGCTGTGTTTACCGTGAGAGGCGCTGTTTACGTTGTTGGTACTCGTCGCTCGCAGAGGGTAGATCTATATATATATATATATATATATATATATATATATACACACACGCACATACGAGGTAGGAAGAGACAGAGAAAGCCCGCTCTCCAGACTTTATGGATTTCGCTGTAAATTAGAGAGGACGGCTATCGCTGTGTCAAAGGTATACTACTATGCGCCTCGTACGCTATATAGCTGTGGATCGATGCCCGTGTACGCGTCCTGCGTCTCTCTCTCTCTCTCTCTCTCTGAGCGTGTTATGCACTCGCTGAGAGGGAGAGAGAGATGATAATAGAGTGCGTATGTGTATGCTGTATATGCAGGTCGAGCTTTCCCTTTCCTGCATCTCTTGTTCTCTATCTCTCCCGCTCTCACCCCCCTCTTGGACCACTGTTCAACTTAATTATTCTAATGCACGGGATCCGCGTGATTAGCCAGATGCATATTTCGATCGACCAGCTGAAGAGCGAGTGAGCGAGTGTACGAGAGAGTTAGAGAGAGAGAGTGAGAGAGAAAGGGAAGAGGGAATAATTCAGGGGCTTTGAACATACTCGACTGATTGAATGTCAGGAAGCGCATTACAACTTCCTCCGAGTGCCCATTAGCCTTTAGCCCATAACGTGTATACGTTATAGTATTGCGCGCGCAACATTGCTCTCGCTTTCGCCCTCCATCTCTTGTCGCTATGTATCGGTGTGCTATGCTCTAGCAAACGTTTTTCAATTAATTTTTTCATTATTCATATTTAAATTTGAGATAAATATCGTAGTATAGGATCTGAACAATTTAAAGTCTTTCAAGATAATAGTTTGGACTATATTTTACGATAGCTGTATTTTTATTTAATGTGTTATACCTATATTGAAATAATTCTAAAATTCAGTAATCAAATTTTCACTACTTATAATGGCACATCTTATATAAGTTTTGAAAATATTGTTAATATAATTCGCATTTAGAAACTTAGTAAATAGTACCGATATTCTATAAATATCTGAAATTTGCATACAAATCTCCAAATATCTCCAGTGCAAAAAAAAGATTCATAAACGCACCTTGAGACAAAGTTCATAGCCGCTACTAAATACTGCGACTGTCTTTGCCTATATATATATATATATATATATATATATATATATCTGAGTGCCATTTCTGAATAGATTTCTCGGCTCAAATTCAGTGCTCCGTCAGTGCCAGATATTAGCGCAGCCTCCGCGAGAAGCTCAAGTTTCAGATCTTCGGCTTGGCGCGAGCGCGCGCGGGCGCGGCAATAATGCTATTGCAATGCGCGGGCGGTAATTAGCCCTCCGGATGGATCTCCGTTATGGGAAAGGGGGAGTTTACAGGAGGAGGAGATGGAGGAGAAGCTCAGCTTGATTCCGCGAGAGTAAGGAGCATTACCGTTTGATAAATTTAACATCGTGCATTAATTATGTTTGTTAACAAGGAGCAGTGATCACCGATCCTCCGCGGCCCATGTATTTTGATTAAACAGGCTAGGTTCGTTCACAAGTATTCTCCGGATAAAGCATTGATTGCTAATTATGTGTTGAAGCTGTACACCTAGGTATCATCGATACAGTAAATAATCAATATCAATGGTACACGCGATTCTCTAAGTATCTGCATAATAAGATACGGTAGTAAAATCGTATGATAAGACGTCTTTTCGAACAAAACGAATGAAACGTCGACAAAATTTATACTGTAATATTTTCAAAAGAAAAATTATACTTTTTATTCTATAAGAGTAAAGTATATGGACTTTATCGTTATAAATCTATCTGAGTAATTATTAAATGTTTACTACTCTTTAGACATTTACTACCGAAATCATACAAATTTCGGAGAAAGCTCTAAAAACTTTAGCTACATATACGCCAGCGCTTACGAAGTAATCTAAAATTTCCTCCAAAAATCCTTACGACCTCTACTCTCTCTCTTCCTTTCTCTTGTTAACCGCATCGACATTTTGAGACGCCCAGCGCGGGAAATAAGTTTCCTCGAACCGAGAACTGTACACATAAGCGGCTGTACGCACACGTCGGGTTCTCGTCTCGGAATACTCGATAAGCGCGCGCAACTCCTTCTTCGTCTCTCTCCCTCCGTACCTCTATTCCACCTGCAGATGCACTGCACCGAAGCGAAATATAATTCGAGAGCTGCCTCCCGAAGCGTTAGTTTACACGACGTGCTTGCTTCGTAGAAGTAGCAGCCGCTGCCGCCACTATACCATCCTCGTCGTTCGTCGTCACCGTCGTCGTCGTCGTCGTTACATCGCGGAGTAACGATCGCCGGGTGTAGAAACGAGGGCTTTGAGCAACGCGCGTCTGCGGCTGACTTGTATGTGAGCGCGGCAGATTGGGACGTGCCGGCTCTACTGGGAGATTGGATAAGGAATCCATAAGCTTCGACGTAATTCTCGCGCTCGTGCGTTTGAAAGCGCTCTCTCTCTCTCTCTCTCTCTCCCTTCCTCTCTCTTCAGCAGCCGCCCCCGCTTGCGCGAAATTCTGTGCGCGAAGGTTTGCGAAACGCGCTCCTGTTGATGGGAGGAAAAAGGGTTTCATTATAGCTTTTTTCGTAATTTAGGTTTTAACTTATTTATCTTATTAGCCGACAAATTTTTAATAATGTTCATCAAAATGGTTTAAATACTTTTATCGAGAATCAAATTTAGACTTTATAGTATTGGAATTCAGGTTATAAAATATTGATTGTTTCTTTAATAAAATAATATTTAAGAATTTTTTAATTTACATACGAATGTTCATCCGTAATCACTTGAAAAATTAGTCTTTTTAGCATTAATTGGATCATTAAATGAGGTTATCATTTAAAAGAAATTTATCATTATACTTAAATAATAATTTAAAAAACAGATATAAATTTTGAATAGAAATTTTAAAAATTCATGATGAACTTTACGGCAAAGCTAACTCGAATACCGAACATACAAAGCACTTTTATGTAGACCCATAGAATATAGCTAAAATTAAACTTCGTAGAATTTAATATAGTTCTAAAAATATTAATTCAATACAGAAATAAACTTCAAGTACATGATAAAATTTTTGTTTAAAAAAAAATATCAATATTTTATTTTTACCAATTCGATTATAGTGTACAAACCGTTAATAAATTAAATAAATAAAAATTAAACTCTATCAACTGATGAAAAACTTTAGCGATTAATTTAAAACTGCAAACAAATATCACTGTTATAGTGATAAGAAATTTCATTTCTGTAACAATAGTTTAATATATGATTAGAGCATAAAGGCAACCTCCTATTGCTAAAATCAAATATTAAAATTTCTTGTTAGTTCTTAACAAATGACTATTCAATGAGCCTCATTCACCGTCTTTTCCTATAATTGAGCAAACACATACAACCATGCAACATTGATATATAAAGAACACAGTGTATAATCTTACGGTTGTATCAAAACGAATGTGAACACGACCGGAAACGAAGACAAAGGGAAAAAAAGCTTCAAAAAGCGAATGGTAATCGAAAAAACAAACCTGGCCAGCCAAACGGTAACAGTAGTCAACGCACCCGCACGATCGTTATTCACAGTGCGATTTTATCGCGCTCGGTCGGACGCTCTCGCTCGCTGCTCGCGCACTGCCTTGACATGATTGATATTACACCAAGGTACCGTAGGACATCGGGCGAGCGAGAGAGAGAGAGAGAGAGACAACGGAGACAAGCACGACGCTCGTGCGAGGAAATTATTGGGTTAATATCGATGAGCGATAAAGCCTCGTACATGTATGCGAGTGTGTGTGTGTACAGCTCTCTCTCTCTATATATATGTGTGTGTGTGTGAAAACGACGCGCTCGTGAACAGGGCGCGCAGAATCGATCGGGAAATTCATCGATTTTCACGGCGAATCAGCACTATTTGCGAGCGAGAGAAAGCCAGGCGCGAGCAAGCAAGCGAGCGCCCGCTGAATTGAGCGTGCCCGTAAATACGAAAGTTATGGCCGGGCGTCGATTACCCCCTACTCCTCCCTCTTCCACCCTCCGTTATCTGTGGAAGTAACTCGACTGTACACGCGCGGCCGAGGATGACCACGAGGAACGAGCGCGCACACAGCGATATTGGGCGCGTATATGTGTGTAGGCAAGGGGGTGGAGGTCAGCTGGGAAAATATATTTCCGACTATGCGCTTTCGAGCCTCTAGAGTAAAAACTTATGGCGTGTGGGGGTGGAAGTGGAACTGGTTTGCCCACGTGTAGGGTTTCCGAGAAAAATGAAGGTATAGGTTCCCACCGCGCTAGGTTTCCATATATAGAAACAAAATAATTATTTTTTTTAATACAACCACAGATGGGTTTCTTAATTAAAATTTAATTGAGTTTGGGAAATTAAAAAAAACAATGGAATCTCTCTCTCTCTCTCTCTCTCTATGAACGTTATTCCGAAGCTATTGGAAAGTTAATAAAAGGGAAATAAATTCAACCGCGTACTTTTGTACTTTTGGATAAAAAGTTCATTTTGCGTTCAAGCGCGCAGAGAATAATATATTGCACACTCTGCTACGCGTGATTCTATATATTTAAAGTAAAGTTTTTGGTCGCCCAGCCCGTGTCGCGCGCCCCTACCGAAATTAGATCAAAATTTTCACTCGAGAGAATTTCCAACTACCCACTCGACACTGCAGGCGCACGTGCCGTGCGGGCAAAAAGCGTAAAGTCACGCGAAGGGAGATGATAAGGCGGTGTCCCATGGAGGCAGCGGTAGCAGCGGCGGGGAATTCACGTTGCCGCTGGCGCGAGATGAAACTGTCGGCCGTGCATCTCCTCCGGCGAGCGTTTCTTCGGATGAGAAGAGGTGGATGAGAGGGAGAGAGAGAAAGAGAGATTTCCCCCGCGCGTACCCGAGCATATATCATTCTTTCCATTCCGCGGACGCGCGGAATATCGCCAGCCAGGGTTATACGAATGAAGATCGGATTCTCGCTATGCAAGGAGAAAGAGAGACAGAAGAGCTGAGAAACGGTTGCCTATATATATAGTAGCGGTCAGCGTGTATTATTCGAGTAGGATAATTTTTCTTCAGTCGTTTCAGTGGAAGGTTATGCGGGCGATTTGCTATACGAGGGTTTATTTTGAAAAATGTTTCTAAAAATTAGTTTTCGAAATTTATAACGATATCAGTTGTTACGTGTTCATGAGATGATATTGTTTATTCTTGAATTTAATTTAATCATAATTATATGTTTATTTTTAAAGGTATAGTTTTTATTTTTATATTACATTATTACATAAAGAAATATATATTTGCTGAGGAATACTTTGTATTTCATCAGCGTCGCAATATGACAACCCTTTCTGTAACTTTTCATTGACGCTTGGTGAACAGCATCAGCACGTAAAGGACGAATAACCGGACGTTAAGGAGACAGCCTACATATATAATAGCTTGTACGCGCGACTCCGGCGAGTTTGAGAAAAGCAAGATCCACGACGCTATCGCGACAATCGCGAGAACGCGGCGACATCTGTGCGCTCGAGATGTTCAAAAATTCATCTGTCCCGCACGCGCACATGGAAGACATACCTATAGTGTATAGTATGCGCGACAACTGCGCGCGTAGGACATTAAAGTGCGACGACAAAGAACATCTTCGTCTTCTCTTTCTCTCTCTCTCTCTATCTCTCTCTCTCTCTATATGCGCGAGTTGTAAAGAAAGGAAAGCTCCTCACCGAGCATCACACTCACACACATGCATCTATGTGTACATCAGAGGCACAGCAGATTGATATTCCAACGTCGTTAAGGGAGAGGCAGTAAATCACGTCTCATCCTCGTCTTTGACTTGCGTGTCGCGATTGCGACAAAGGGAATTGGATCGAGGCGCAGGAGCGCGAGAATTCGAGAGAGAGAGAGAGCCGCTTTTTCATCTACCTTTCTCTCTCTGTCTCCGTAGTAAGAAAATAAAAAGAGCAGACGACGTCGGTACATACGAAGTCGCAGTAGTAGCAGTAATACTAGTAGTAGTAGTAGTAGTAGTAGTAGAACTGAACCTTCAAGACGGTAATTGCTCCGTCTCGAGGACGCAATATCTCCCTTTTTCTTAGCTATATACATAGTCGCGAGCGAGCATATATATATTTGGCTCTACTCCGCAGGCGCGCGCGCTCGTTTGGATTTCGTGCAGACGTGCGAGCGACGAGCGTTGTGTCTCTTTTGTCGAGTTTGAGATGTGTACAGTCGACGCTCAACTCTTATATACTCCCGTGTGAGCGCTGAAATTTCGTTGAGATCACTGGAGGAGCTGCGTATATATATACTCACAGACTTTGTCTTTTTTCTTTCACCGTATGTTTTGCGACACGTGGGAGTTCAATAATGGACATATAGACTCATTTCAAACTCGTGTGATAGCTACTTCTGATTTGGGATTACGAGGTAGCAAACTAAAAATACTTCGCAGCATATTATCATATAGTAATGAAATCCAATGAAATAGCTCTTTACACAGATCGTAGAATTTTCGTATATGAATGAAAATACGTCGCAATTGTGTGTATAAACAATCAGATAATACAGTGTAATTTTCAAAGGGAATGCATAGAAACGCAATATTACTACCCCCGCCGTCTCTCGGAAAGTCGTAAGCAAATAACTTTGTGCGCGGGGGACACACAGTCGCAGAGAGCTGTATATACATCGATAGGTATAATAACACTACGAGGACTCGGGAACTATATATACCGAACGCAAATCAATTTCAAAGAAAAACAAAGTCAACCAGCCGGGGCGCGACGCGCAAAACACAACACACAACAGCCTTCCGTACCGTGCGCGCATATATATATATATATATAGACACTGCATGTGTATGTGTGTCTATGTATCTCACTAGCGAACGATACGCAACCGAGAGCAAGATTAAGGGGCGAATTGCGCATCAAGAGAGTAAGAGGAATGGGGGGGGAGAAATCCCTATTCACTATGGCGTAACGTGACGATATGCAAATTGCTCGGTCAAATTTATTCATAGCCATACACTTCGTTCCAGTCTCTCTCTCTCTCTCTCACACACACTCTCTCTCCTTCTCTCTTACTCTCTTGCTACAGCGAGCGAACTCGTAGCAGCAACGCGCGTGTGTTCGCTCGCTTCGAAATTATAACAAACTAACTTAAAGTTGGCCGTACGCGCGAGCATATAGCAGGGACTCGCGTCCGTGTCGGAGTGCGACCGCGCTCGGTGGCTATCCGAGTTGTCGGTGCGTGTTTGTCGCACTCTCGTGTTCTTCCTTCAAAACTGCACCGATAAATTTCAGACGGAGAAACCGCGTGGCGCGAGCGGCCGAGCGAAAACGAAGCCAGAACTGTAAGCGAGCGGGTGCGAAATTTACAGCGTCCTTTTAGCTACTCGCGTCCGCAAGCATTTGTCATCGAGGTTCCGTGAAATCCTCTCTCTCTCTCTCTCTCTCCCTCTTTTTCTCTTGGACACCGATTATCTACGGGAGCACGTGTCTTGATTTACGCACCCACCCGTTGGTATATGTGTGCGTGCGCATCCTTTCTACTGTGTACTTGGGTTTGCGTCGAGGGTTCGCTTTTAAAGGCGAAAGTCGAGACGAGTTGCGCGCAGAAGAAGAATCAGATCGATGACTCAAGAGAGAGAGAAGCGAGTGAGAGGGAGAGAGGGAGAGGGAAAGAGAGAGAGAGAGAGGCTGCAGAGGAAGGGATAGTATAAGTAGGCCAGCGGTACTTGTCGTGTAATCTCGTTATACGGTGTTGAGACTAGTTTAACGAAATTGCAGTTAAACTCATCCGCGCCAGTTAAATTAACGAGTAATTTGCCCGCCGAGCGCCGGGTTACACTTACCCACTGCCGCTAATAAAATAATTATCCGCGTCAAGGGATACGCTATTTTTTTTTTCTCAACAATGTCGTAACGATCGTCGACGTAATGTTATAAGCTGTTTTTATTGGGCTTTTCTTTTTTTTCTTGTTTGTGTATAGCGCACAACGAACTTGGGTAATATACTGTTTCTTAAGTAACTATAAAATTGGTATTATTGAGAGTATTTTTTATGTTGTAACAAGCTGAAGTCTTTATGAAGAATCTCATATGCTTATACTTTTGGATACCATTGTTTAACACTTCACAACTCACTGAGAAAATGGGAAAATCTAAATTAAATTTAATTATATCAACCACAGCAACAGGAAGTTAAGCTTCCCAGTCGAAAACTCGAGATTTATTATTTTTCTATTTTATCTTTCTATATTATAGTCGAATAATTGAATAATTTGGACTTTCACCGTTAGTATTTTGTAATAAACGCTATTTATACATAAATATTTGCTATAAGTTCCCTTTTCAACACAAATCTTGATTTTCAACGATGTATGAAAAATACAATATACCATACCCCATTAAATGTTGCTAAAACACGTCATTATTCATATATACATGGCTCTTGAATGTAACAATTATTAAATATATGAACAATCATTGCATTGAGAATGCTTCACTTTATTAAATCAATATCAGCATTTAAAGGTTTTCGTATATTACACACCGTAAAAAAAACCATTTTACATCCCCAGCCATAAAACAGTTTCAATACGACGAGAATAAAAAATTTTCCTAGCGAATCGAAAATCTTCGCGTCCTAACCTAATTTTTCTATCAGCCCCAATCCTTTTTACGAGTCGATTCAGGCTTTATGCAGCAGGTATCGCGCTATAATTTGATTCCACGCGCGATAGAGAAAATTACCAAAAAGGATCTTCAAAACGAGGCAAGGGGACGAGAGCCGACGACGGCTCCTCTTCGGCAATCCCGTACTGAATAGAGGCGAGAAGTCGATATATATATATATATATACACACACACACACACACTCACACACACACATATACACACGATGTGCACTCGCGATTCGTAATAAAAAGAAACGAGGACTTTTTATGTCCACATGACGCGTATATAGATATACTCACCCGTGTCATTGTCACCCGGTACCCCGAGACTGTCGCTATTGTCATTGATGAAGGCCTCCGCCGTGGACGTGAACGTCTGGGGCGATAGCGTGAGATCCGGCCCGCTCTCGCTATCGAACAGCTCCAAATTTCCGTTTCCTGCAACATACGAACACAGACGACGTTCTCATAAATAAATACATATACATATAGACACATTGGTATACGTCGATACAACGGGTCAAATCTTTAGCTCTCGAAAAATCGGAAGAAAATACCGCCTCGTATATACATATATATATATATACACGTCGAGAAGGAGAAGAAGATGCGAAAGGGGAGCCGAGGGAAATCCGTCGCCACGGCGATAAGCCTGAGCCGCTGCCGCTGCCGACGTCGACGCATTTCCCTACATTTTTGCCTCGAGGCTACGGGACGAGGAAGGAGAGAGACCGTACCTCATCAAGGAAATCGCCCCTTTCCGGTATTGACTCCCACTCTCTCCTCTTTCCTCTCTCTCTCTCTCTCTCTCTCTCTCTCTCTCTCTCTCTCTCTCTCTCTCTCCGTTCCACCCTCCATCCAGCCTATGTATATATACACAACCATCAGGGAAGGGATTTCCGATCCCGCGGCAGTGGCCTTATGTATGTATATATATATATGTATATATATGTATATATACACACGCTAATATATCGACGCGGGAAATCGGAATGTAATAACCGAGGGACCCTGGGAACTCATGATTCGCGGGAGTGCATTAGCGATTTGGCCGTGACAAAATTTCAGTCGTTTTTTTACTTTTCTTTTTCTCGCGCTTCTATCGATAGATATAGTTGAGCTGAAGATAAGCTATGTTCGTTTTTTTTAGGAGCTAAGCACGTGATAATTTCCTTTCCACCCTCAGCGAATGTGTCAACGTATCACCCCAGGATTTCGAGTTCCCTGTCTTGGCGATGCTCGCAGGCACGCGTGACGAAAGGTGGATTCGGTTGTGATTCAATACGCTGGCGGCAATTTTATTGCCTTTGCTATGTAGTCGTAGGATTGTTTTGGCAGGGTTTAAGTGTACCTGATTGAAATGTTTACGCAACGGTTATTTTCGCGCGATATTGATGTAGGCTTTACTGCAGGCTAAATCCTGTGTTAGCTTTCTCAGTTATTGGATTTCTCGATCCAGTATAACTATACTATATTATATATCTACTATTTCACTTGGGTTTCTTCTTTAATGAAAAACAAATTTGTAAATTTCGGGGTATTTGGCTCTCGTAAAGTCTGTGAAATCACATACGTATTGTTTTAAAGCCAGACAATTCAAATTCACAGAAATGTAGATTAGTTAGAAGCAAACAAAGGTAAAACTGAATTAAAAGCATGTTCTTTTTTTTACACATCCTACCTCATAAAAAATTCTCCGAAAACTAAAGTTTGCCAATGACAATGAACTTCGCTGAAATATTTTTATCTCTTGCGAATGTTCAACCACTACCGCGCATCGATCGGTTTTTCCACGAAGGAGTTTATATAGATCCGTCCATTTCTATTCTATCTCCTAAAAAAAAGAGTCCGCGATTCGAGCAGCAGCAGCAGGAGTACCATTCTCTCGTAAAATTAATTTTTCATCCCTTCATCAGAAACCGCAATGAAAAGGGGAGAAAAAACAGGAGAAAGGTCGGAAGTGCGACCGTGTCACCGACATCTTCGCTTCCGCGTGTGAGACGCCCGCGGACCCTCGTTAGGGCATTTCAATGGTCTTTTGTGCGGGGGCGTACGTCGAAATCAGCGGACACGTGGCGTTGTCGTCGTCGTCGTCGTCGTCCTTCTCCTCCTACTACTTCTCTACGCTCTTTCCAATTGAAACAGCGCTCGCGAGACCAGCGAACATAAAGTCCACGCTTTTGTCGGCGGGAAATCCGAGAGAGGCGTCGTCGTCGTCGTTTCACTCGCGCGTACGCTTTTCTCGCTTGCTCGCGGTTCGTCGACGAAGGATCACGTAGTTGCGGTTACAATAACAACCATGAACCCGGAGCTCGGTTTTTTTTTCCTTTTATTTTTCCGATGCCTTTCAGGTGGAACAGACGTTATTTTTTTTTTGTTAGACACGGGATTTGCGGTTTTAGAGAAACGTAGTTCTCAGTAGTGCGCTTTGACAGAAATACATTCGTGAGGATATATTTGAGAAGGTATAGTTTGAACATTGATGTTCTAAATGTGCATCACAATGTTAGTCATATATCAAAATAATATTACGATTCGGTCATCTACAAAGGATACTTTTGACCTGTATAATATTACAGTAAAATTTGATAAAGCTCTTCGCGATATACTCGAGACCTTCAATTATTTCAAATATGTAGTACGTGATAGATAGCTTACATTCTCTGTAGGTAATATTGGAATTCCTTTATGTTAAATTCTTTGGCAAGCACATCGAAAAAAGTATTTGTACCAGTCTCTATCTAATACAGCCAATAATCCATTGTTTTGCATATTCATTGCAGAATAATAGAATATGAATAGCGAAGTCTATCGCGAGCAATCATTGTTTATTAATTTATTGAATATATTGGTATAATTTGCATTAGTTTGACCTCGTCATAATACATTTCCAAAACTTATTCAGTAATATTACTGGATTCAACTGAGAGTAAACACTTAATATTTTAATATCCGAGTATTTTTTTGCAAGGACAGTAGAATAAATTATAAATAGTCAGACGACAAATCCTATTCTATAATTTATACGTTACTTTCACATATATTTATATCCACTAACCTCATCAGATATTAATTCCATCGCAATACCTTACACACCGATGAAAAAAAGATAAAAACAAAATTTACATCTGGTGTCGCGGCATGAATTAAAACATATCCATCCACACGTAAAACTCGAAAACGGCGCGTCAGACGTGCGAATATAACCCGCTTGAGCGAATCCTCATCATCGCCTCGGTGCAGCGCAAAAAGAGCACACGACATATATGCGAGAAAAAGTGAAAAAAAAAAGAAAAAAAAATGCTCTACTCGTCGCGTCGACGCGCATCTCCCTGGAGGCAGGTAGGGTAGGGGAGAGAAACTCAATGGACGCTCGCTCTCTTTCTCGCTCCGTTTTCATATATGTGAATTTGAAAGGCCCCTCGATTCGCCCGAGGCTGGAATTCGCAGTCGCGCGCGTTCGCGCTAATTCGGAACAATCGCTTATGTATATGTGTGTGTATGCATGCGCGTGTCTCTTGCTCAGCGAAATATCTAACGCTCCTTTCGCTTCTCTCCTCTCGTTCTCTACCGCTCTTTCGTATATAATTCCAGGCCGCGCGTGTGTATGTGTCTCGTAGAGAGGTGGAGTGAGAGAGAGAGAGAGAGAGAGATATGTATAAAGCAGGAAAGACAGCACGCTACTGCAGTGTGTCCCGTCGCGCTACTCCTCCTCCTCGTTGTCGTCGTCGTCGTCGTCGCAGGGTTAGTTAAATATGCAAATGCGCGGCTGGCTGGCGGGCGCGTGCGCGCTCCAATTGTTCGAGCAAAAATTCCGATGCAAATAAGCGCCTCCATCCCCTTCCTTCCCTTGTGCGACTCTCATCGTGCACTCAGCTCGCTCGTTTCCAATTTCGTTTTTTTTTTTCTACCCCAGCTCTCTCTCTCTCTCTCTCTCTCTCTCTCCACGCCTCTCGCGCTCTCATTCCTACTTCTGCTCCTCGTTTTTCCTATCGCGAAGTTTACTTTGGCTATCGCTCGTAATCAACATTTGCCTGAGCTCTACTTCTTCTCTCTCCGATCGTTTCTTTTTCGCGATCTCTCTCTCTCTCTCTCTCTCTCCCTTTCCTTTCGTTGTTTTCTTGTTCACTTTTTTGTAAGAGAAGGAGAGGAGCACGAATGAGAATGAGACTTCTTTTTTAATATGGATTCTTTTCGGCAGGAGTTCGCAGCCGACTTCTTGCTTTGAAGCAACGGGCACGTTCACGTCTGCCTTTCAGGAAAGTAGTTCGCTCAGTGCAGATGGCAAATACCTGTTAATTAAAAAACGTTTTTTTTTCCTTGCTCGTCTCGCTAGGAGTTTCCGCTAATTACAGAGACGGCGCGTTTGATTATATTGAAAACAGTTTAATTTTAGGAAATGAGAATGAATATGCTTTATTGCATGAAATTTATAGCTTCAGAATAATGTTTTAACATTTATGGCACCGCTCCATATTTTCCCTAGTTTTCAAAAACCCTGGGATCGCCAAAATAACTTATGCAAAATGGGTACAATAATTTTTATTTAACAACAACGTTGATTATAAAACCACATTAAAATTTTAAATTTCGCAAAGAAATTTCCCTAGCAAGGTAATTTACTATTTTAATCAGCGCCGCGCATGAAAATGTTCTACGTTCGATTTAAGCGTATGCACAGCTGAGTACATGCGCTTTTACATGAAATTCGAAAATCAAATGAAACAACTCCGCACATAAATTTCAATGTTCTCGTTGCGTAACTTATACAATTAAAAATACCTTCTGAGCCTGCCTCTTGGCGGGCAACTGCGAGAGCGAAACAATCATTTCTCATTAAAAACTTTGGCGCTCCATCGACAATAAATCTGCACGTGCATGCTCAGTACTACAAAATTTCTCCCTCATATTCCAATATTCAAAGATACAGTTCGCAAAGGAACTTTCGCGTAGTAAAATGCTGACAATCGTTCGGAAAAAAGAGAGTGAGAGAGAGAACGAAAAAAAAAATAATAAAGGCAGCAGCCTCCTGTAGTCGATACATTAATTTCCAGTAGCTATTCAATGAAAATGTTTCGAAGTCCCGTATAACATTCTTCCCCGATAATTCTCACTTTGCATAAATCTCCAATCACCCGAGAGCTCGCTCTCTCCCTCCATCTTGCGCGCATACGTATATATATATGTATATATATACATATATATACACACGGGAGACCGTCGCGTAAGGGCAAGCCGATAATTCCGTTGGAAAGTTCAAAAAGTCCTCGCGCGACACTAGCCAGCGTGCGGCGAGGGGGAGAGAAAGTACGAAAAGAAAAGGAGCAAAGGGGAGAATGAGAGAGAGAGAGAACAATATGGACACAGAGCAGCAGCCGGGGCTTTATTACGATAGCAGGCCGCGCGCGACGCGTAATAATATTATCGGCTAAGTTCTCAAATTTATTTCGGTGGTTGTAGTAGTCTGCCACGAGGCGAGGCGGATAAGAGATATAGCGGAATAGGGGAGGAGGAGGAAAAGGAGGAGGGAAGGTGAGTTTATTCAGCGCGCGCGCTCGGTATGGCCGAGAGATATTAATTTTCCCGATGTATATGGATGAGTTGCAGGAGAGCGAGCGTCGAAAGAAAAGTGTAGCAGAGGCGAGGATGGCTCTCGTCGGTGACGGAAAATGATGAGAAAGGCCGCGAGGAAAGAAGTCGCGGATACCATATATACAGGTATATATACCAGGTCCTGTATCGAACGAGCAGAAGCTGATGCTGCTCACCACTCGTGGTAGATATATATCTAAGGAATTACGTTATGGCCGCGGCTAAATTGCTATCGACTCTGAGGTACACGGCTTATTGCTTCGTTTCGTGAAAAAAATCTGCCACAGGTTTTGCGCTTACGCAATGGTTCTCACATATGCACTACAACAATCGACACGGGACCAGAATGAATTTTATTATTAAGCGTACGCGCATAGCGGATTCCTTTTATATCATTATCTTTCTATTAGTTAGCTATATATATCGGCGTAAGATATCGCGACCGCGTTGTTATAGCGACACGGGATTAGGGATCACGCGCAGGAATGTATTCCGTATTAAAGGGAGCGTGCGCGCACGAGGATTTAATTAGAAAGTGATTTTGCTCATACGCGGAAGGCGAGTAAGCGAGCGAGCGCGCGTGCGCGACTATCCGAGTGCGTATTATGGAGGATAGTTTTAATTAGAGGTCTCAGTATGGTGTGTAACGAAAATTTGCATGCGCTAGCGCATAAAGCGAAGCGGCGATATAGAGAGCGATACCAATCTACAACGGTCAAATTTGAAATTCGCTCGAGAACGGCCGGAGAGAAGGGGTACATGTATGTATATGTGTGTGTTACACAGCAGGTATAGGCGCACGCGGGCTTGTTTGAATTGCCTGCATATTTGAAGTGATGTGGGCACGCGCTCGCGCACATGTGTGGAATAATTGTGAATGATAATAATTGATGTACAGAGGAAAAAGAATCTTTGCAATTAATGAATTATTCTTTGAAATACTAGACGCGCGTAGTATTTTTGATAAACGCAAATTAAATTATTATTAAGAAATAACTTACAGTATTAAATTCTCCTACATATTATTAGATTCAAATAATATATTAATCGATATTATTGATGAAATTTATATAATAATTAATGCACTTACAGATTTATGCTCAAAAAAGAAAAAATGATAAAATTCCGATTAGTAGAAGCCGAGAAAATTTATAGTCTTCAAGTATGAACTTTCGAAGTTCGTGCGCGAAGTCGAAGCGCGCATGTGCGGCAGCCGCTAAGCAGCCTACTATATATATAGTAGAAAACAATTAATTCGGAAAATCGAATGCTCTGAACATAAAATTCATACCACGTTGAAAAATAAATAAATTTTTGTTGACATTAAAAGTACTAATATACACAAACACACACACACTTTCTTTAACAACGAAAATTTCATTAAGTTTTAATAAAAGACGTGAATTTATAATTTTCCAAGGGAACCAGCCGCTGCTTTGAAGCGTCAATAAAAGAGTTACGCCGTTACAAGCTCCCTTCCCACCGCTATATACAAAGGCCCAAGTAGCGCTCCTATATACCAACTTTTGTGCTCATTCCAGAGGACAAAGTATATCAAAGCCGCCCCCGGAAAGTATCGGGTCCCGAAGGCGCCGATGCCGCAAAAATATAACGAGCAAAGTAGAACGATTTTCCCCAAGGCGCACGCTCGCTGCGCGCGTATATATATAATAACGACCGTACGCGAGGGCCTGAGCGACAGGAGGCGCATAAAAAAAATATCGCGGTAAGCGTACACATATATATAGATACCAGCAGTGTGCGCGGCCTGGAAGAATATAAGAAAAAGAGAGAGAGAGAGAGAGAGAGAGAGAGAGAGAGAGAGAGGAGAAACCGCCACCGTCGCTTCTTCTTCACCACCCACCTATCCACGTGCCCACGCTATATACGCGCATAATAAGAGAGCTAACCCTCGCTCGCGCTAGCAGGGGCGACGATATGCAAATTATATTAAGTTGAGCGTATCTTCCGTATTGCAGCGACGTTGCTTCCCCACCTCTCTCTCTCTCTCTCTCTCTCTCTCTCTCTCTCTCTCTTTCCCGCGGTATTATGAAAGTTAAGCCGTAGAGCGCAAGTGTCGCGTTACGGTACCGCGTGACTCGCGTGGTCTTTGTGTTTCCTCTGTGTGTGTGTGTGTGTGTTGTCCCGGCGGCGCTCTGCTCCTCGCAGAAACTCTCTCTTCGAGTGCCCTCACGTATAGGGGTATATATATATATACACACACACACACACACACACACACACACACACACACACACACATACACACACAGCATCGACGCGATGGCCTTTTCTAACTGGGAGGGCCAAACGCGCTCTT
>JAYJLV010000046.1:20686558-20697327 GCA_036873485.1 Torymus texanus
CCCCCCCCCCCCCCCCCCCCCCCCCCCCCCCCCCCCCCCCCCCCCCCCCCCCCCCCCCTCTCCCTCTCTCTCTCTCTTTCTCTTTCTCTTTCTCTGCGTTTCATTGCGCGATTCTTACCGTGCGAAAATGATATTTCTTGCGTTACGCACACGCGTGCGCGACGTAAGAACGCGTTGTGTAACGGCTTGGCGGAACCGCAGTTAAGATGGGCGCGCGTATATATATAGAAAAGAAGTCGGCGATGAAGGTAATGGGATATTTTAGTGAAAAAAAGTGGTCGTAGCAAATTGATTAACGGGGTGAAACATCTATTTTCCATTTTCTATTCTAAAATCTATATATAAATATAGTGGCGAAAATCGCTTCAATAATTTTATTTTAGCTTAATTAGAATATTGATTGATTGAGACAAGAACTGTTACTGTTTTTCACACCTCATTTTTTATTAACGCCTACTTTCGCGTTTTTTCTTGAAAATATTTTCCAATTTCAAAGATCTTTTTATAAACTTCAATAGCAGTAATAAAAAGTGACGTTGAGTTCGAGTATTTTTAAAATTTTTACAAATAACTTTTGCAACAACAACATTTTTACTTGTGCACTATTCATCAAAAGAAGTAAAGAATTTATTACATTTTTCCGATTACCTATATTACTTATCCAACTAAATAACTATAGTTATCTCGTATGCTGATAAAAATTATTTATATACATTTTTACTTTTTCATATTTTTTTTTTAATACAATAATGAAATTTTCAAGTTATTTCTTTTCTCTCGGGGTTCCAACTGTTTTTAATATTTAGTTCTAAAATTTAGTTTACTCCTTTCTACTACGTAGATTAAAATAGCAGAAAGTAAATTTATTTCATAATAAGTATAAAAATAATTTGGCTTTAATTTCTAGGTATATCAAAGATTAAAAATTTAGCAATATAGAGATCGAAATTCGATTTGTACTACTTGAAAGATCTGCTTATATTTTTCTTCATTTCTTATAACATCATAATAAAAATATCGTAATATTCTATAGCACTCCACAATCGTTAAACTTTTATGGTGCACTTAACACTAATACGCTAAAGCAGGGGGAACGCAAATAATGTTCATCTGGGCGTTAGCGCGCGTATATTTCACGCAAAGTGCCGATCTCTCGCTCACGACAAATGTGAGTCGTAAGTAGCAGGAGTCCCGTATTCGAGTGAAATGTGAATTCAAAGACTTCACAAAGAGCGGTGAGCGAGAAGCACGAAAAACGTAAAAGAGAGACAATACAAGCAGACAAGTAAGAGAAAATCTTACCATATGTACAAAGAGATATATATGCGTTATTGTAAATAAAACTTCTCTTGCAAACGTATTGCCATGAATTTAAAGTTCTTCATGATTGATATAATAGAAAATGAAATATGGCAAAATATAACGAACTGCGTTGGCTTGTTGAAAACAAATAATTTAAAAGTACTTTGATAATGTTTTATAAAAAGTATATATTATACTTCAGTATCACTAATAATATATCAAGATTGAATATTTTTAAATTGCTCTCTTGTACACTTGCAAATAAGAAATACAAATACTCTGAAAAATAACTCCGTTTTAAAATTCTTCTGCTCCAAAACAGACAAAGAGCGAAAGTCAACAAAAGATCCGCTTCGAGATAAGAGAACATAGACAAGGGAGCGAAAGAGAGAGAGAGAGAGAGAGAGAGAAAGAGGAATAGAAAGAGCAGAGTGCACATCCGCGAGCGAGTGGTGCACAAACAAAGCGATAAATTCAGCTGGCGATCGATGCTAGCGAATCTCCCGCCGAAATTACCCCGAGCTCTCTTTCTCTTCCTCCCTTTCTCCCACACGGGCAAGCACGCACACGTTGGTCATCCGTCACTCCCTATATAGCACTTGCATTCTCTCGTTCTCTTTTCCAAACGCCGAAAAGACAACTCGAGAGCGTGCAACGAGCAAAAATCGCTTCTACGCGACGCGCAAGAAGCTCCTAATCTCGCGTGCACGCAAAGAGGAAGATGGTAAATTAATCTTCGACTCGTAATAAATTATCCTACAGCATCTTAGGGGAGGATGTATAAGTGGAAAAATATCCGCAGCCGACGCGGCTACAACCTCGATCTCACGGAAATTATTGGGCAATTACTTTCTACTTTCTATTCCGAAGCGTACCGCCTCGAGATCTCCCTCGAGTCACATGCATGTGTATGCAAGTCTGTATGTGTGCGCGTTATGCGAAATAGCTGGAGCAAGAAGTATGAGAAATGGCGCGGCGATAAAATCTGTGATAAGAGTTTCCAGAAGTTATTGGACGCGATATTTCAGAGGCGGATCACTTGAGAAAAACGAAACGCTCGAGATTGCAGCATACGTCACAAATGGAGAAATAGCTTTTGAATGTACGCGGACGGATATTCGTGGAATGTATTATATACTAATGGTTTATGATGTTCTGTTAGGTTACAAAGACGTTTAAAAATGATTATTGGCAATGCCTGATTAAAATTGATACCTCAGGTGCAAATGTAGTACAACACATGTAAATGAGCAGAGACTTTGGGAATCGCTAAAGATAATTTTAACGTCACTAGATCAAATTATTATCTCGTATAAAAACATTCGATTAGAATTTAAAAGAAAAAGGTTTGAATTCATTTGATTACCGCAAGATTCAGCGGTATTTTCCTCCTCTTAAACAGTACAAACGTATCTTGCCCAAATATATGATAAAAGCATATAATAGCAACTCACCTGCGGTGGCGGCACCGAGCCTCAACACTGCATCACCCTGCAGCGAAATGGACAAGGTGGCGGTATCCTCTAGCCTCGCGAGCACTTCCTCGGGTATATCCTCGGGCTCGCGCAGCCGTAGCGTTACCTCACCCGTGGTCGTCGTCGTGGCTGTGGCACCAGGTGTCGTGACTGCAGCCGAAACGCCGGTCTGGCCGTTAGCCGTCGTCGACGACGTCGCTGCTGCGACAGCAGTACCACCGGCGACACTGACGGCACCGCCACTGTTGCCCCCGCCCCCGCCGCCCCCGGGACTCGTCGAGGCCGAGTACATGAAGACCGAGCCGTAGCCGTGGAGCGACTGCAGGGGCAGCCGGACGCCGCCCACCTCGCCGACCGGACCCTGGAACATGGAAAAAAAAGAGTGATGAGCATGTATTTTTGTGATGTCTGTACATGGTAGTTGTCGAGGATTCCAAGTAATAATGGTTTGTTATGATTTATTTTATATATGTATTTTCTATATAAAAGAGAAAATATTTCGATATTTTAAAATTCAAATGTTATTCGATTAAACTGCTTTTGTTGTACGTGAAGTTGAACGTTATTTTACATTATTCGGTTACTTTATGACGTTCCAATTCAATGAATATATATATATATATATATATATATATATATAAAAAATTATGGTTCCTTCATGTCAAAATATATATAATTTGAAAACTGTTCAAAGAATTTATATATATATATATATTTTATTTTTTTGTTACTCTGCAACATGAATATCATCTGAAACTTCTACTATTGAAACATATCCGTTTCTCTAATTGGTGCGTTTACATTCAACCATGATTTCTTGATAATAAATGTACATTGCGTATTATGTTGCCAGGCTACAACAAAAGCCTTTGTTTCAAATAATACATTCCGATTGTGCATTTCCATTGATTTGCGGGGAACCTGAAAATTCACAATTAATACCACGAGCTCGCGTACGCGCGTATACCGACATAAATCATATTGTACGTTTTTGAAAAAGAAGGGCAGTGAATTATACTATTTTTATTGTAGTTTGGTGATATTTACTGTCATATAACAATAAGTTTTTAATGGTTCCATAGGAAATTGTACGATTTTTTTTTCAGAGAAACGAGGGTTCAAACATGTACATAGATCAAGGAATATATTTTGATACAGTTGCTCAACCACAACATTCGCTTATGATTCGTTCTTTACCAATTTTATGTCAAATTTACATAATATTAAAATAAGTAGAAAGATAAGTAGATTAGTATATGTGTCTCAAATCCAATAAAAATAATGATAACTTGTTCTAGAAATTTTTTATACTTCGTGTAGACTGTACATTATAAAAGATGCATTTCTTTACGAAATGGTGTCATTGCTGTGAAATACTTGATTCAAATTTACAGTCGTTCATAAGTAAGTCGGCCACTTTAAGACAAATGATTTTTTCTATCAATGATAATCATTGTTGATCAAGTTTCTGCCGTTATACTGTCGTCATGAACTCAATCAGTGCACTTCACATCAGTCGGATTTCACGTACTGTTAGTATATTGCAATATTATGTATTATTTCATTTTGATGGGGCAAACAATGGGATGATAATGGCTGTCTATTACAATCCTGCGCAATTTTCGGGGAATAATAATTACATCGCCAGCATTATTTCAAATGAACTCCCCATATATTCGATAAGTCTTTCGGATTTAGTTTCAGAAAACTGACATGCTATTTGATGGAATTACATTCCTACATTTATTATGTGAGAATTTAGCATACAAGATATTACACTGATAATTCTGGAATTACAATGTATCAAAATAAACAGCCGACCTGGATGATAAGCATTTAAAACATTAAGTATAAAAATAGCCCGGTATATATATATATATACGTACGTATATAAAAGGAATTATAATTTCTGCTTCGCAAAGAATTAAATAAATGCATTGTTTACGCATGTATAATAAACGACCATTTCAATTATTAATATATATGCGCGCATATAATATCGTCGTAGGTAGCGGCAAGCGATGTGTATATCCTGTACTCTCATAATACGGGATTATACTCCATCTAATTATCGAGGAAATTCGCCGCCGCGATAATACGCGCATACATTGCGCGCGTCCCATGACGTATAGACGCTGACGATCGGCACTCGAATCTCGCCGCGAGATAAGCGGAACCGAGTCAAGAGGACCACGCGAATTAAACTTTACATTTTATACCATACGAGCATAAATCGAAATCGACTATCGTATAGTATATAACCCTTTCGGTATCGCTCTAACGCTATTACGCGAAAGTATATAGATGACTTAATTTATTTTTGCATTCGTATAAACTCTATTGCAGACGCACGAAACCATGTAACACGTATACACCCCGCGGTATGATTGCGCACAATTCAAAGGCCGGAAAATTAGCTCGCGATCGATGCTTTTAGCGGTTTAATTCATCGGATTTCAACCAATCGTAACATATGCGTGTAATATACCTATGTATACATGCGCCCACGCGCGTATTTGTACGGGTATTCGGTGCTTTTTCAAATATATATTCGAATTACGCTCTACTTGTTGTATACGTGCAGTGGCGGTGGCACAGGAGAGGCGGGCGAGAGAAAGAGGAATGTGGGAGGGTGCTAGCAAAAGTTTCGCGTAATGCTATAGCTTCGTAAATATATTACACGTCAGCCGACACACGTGTGATTGATTCAAAGCCAACGGTAATGAAACTAATCGCGTCAGTGTGCCTAGTCTTTGATATCGAATTAATAATTAACGTGTCACCACCCACACCATAATTTTGAAAAGCGTAGCTATATATTTATATGTTAATCGTAAATTTAACGGTTTGTGCGTACGTGAGATGTGGAATTGTCACATAGTGACAAATAGTAAGTGCCCTCATAATGATATTTTTCTCCTTTTCTCCCTCTTCATTTTTCTTATTACTCGATGATTCATTACCAAAAGCTTCGTTTGAATTGTGAGCCGCGCTCTTTGCCCTTTCCCGTGAGACAGAGAGAGAGAGAGAGAGAGAGAGAGAGAGAGAGAGAGAGAAGAGGGAAGAGGGGAGCTATGCATTTAACATCGTCGTTGGTGTCCGCGAGGCGAAGATTCACTTTAATTAAAGTGAAACTTGTCCCATTCTACTCCCGAGGCACTCGAGTGCATTATACCTCAAGTTTGGGGGGAGAAATTTTCGCTGAATACACAGAGCGCGAATGTTTGCCGGAGGATTCTGGGACTACTTAGCCAGTTCGAAAATTTTGAATCTCTATATAAACTTTGTAATGTATTATTTGATGACAGGATTGTTCAATACGTTTAACCGTACCTTTAATGTACATTTAATAACTTTCTCTAAAATGATTAATATGCAATGGAGATGTTTTGACAGATTTTTTCAGAATACTGTTACAAGCGAGATCCGAAACTTTTTATATAAAAAGAAACACCGTTAACCTTTAAAGAACGGGAAAGCCAGTATACTGGTTTGATCCATGATCGTCACTTTACCCATAACCATTTAGCTATATTAAATAACGTTTCTATGTCTTTTCTTAGAGAGATCAAAGATCCTAAATCCCCGTCCTATAAAGGTTAAGGATCAATATCAAAAGCTCATAGCTTATATCTGTTTGTTATCATCATGTGACTGTACTGTTTAATTAAACCCAATGGAAAAATATCAATTGGTATCTCCATTTCAATAAGAACACTGATTTTTTAAATCCACGTATGCTTTACTTTTACTTAATTGAATATAAAAAGCTCCTTTCCCACAAAAGAACGAAACAAACTCGCGATAACAATGGAACGCACATACATAGAGCAGAGAAATTCAATTCAATTGAATTGCCGAAAGGCGCTTACGTACTTCGTCATTACCTGCAAAGCGCATGCCAATCTGCGTTGACCCATGTTTAAATTACAAAGTGCACACTACATCGACCGTGCAAACATAAACTCATTCGCCTCAGAGGCCCAAAAGAATTGAAGCATACGTATATGTATATATACATAACATGGTACGCGCACGCGCATATTCGCAACTTCATCGTCGAGACCGAGACCGGAAAAAGCGGCCTCGCGCGCTCACGTGAGTTAACCGCTCAACTATTTAGGTAAATTGATTCGTGCAAAAGGCAAAACGCACTCGGCCTGGCGCGCAGGTGCAACCTGCGCTCTCTCTCTCTCTCCCTCTCTCTCTCTCTTGCATAATTTATTTTAATGCTCATTTTCGTAATGGGCCTTTGAGCGCCCATCACGCGCGAGTCGCGGTGTAGCGAGGGCCGTGGGACGTAGTGGAAGAGGGATGTAGAAAATCGACGAACGGGCACGAGCTTTACCCCCTACACTGTTCCTTTGTCGGAAAAGGGGAGGGGGGGAGGAGAGGAGGTAGGAGAGAGAGAGAGAGAGAGGAGGCGAAGCAAAATGCCCGGAAATGATATAGCAACGGTAAATACTACCTGCTGCCGTAGTTATTGCCCGCGCTCGTCGGATTTTCCAGATCCCGGCGTACAGCGTACGAGCGAACTGGAGAGGGACGTATGTGTATATGTGTGCGTGTGGTTGTGTGTACGTAGGTATATATAGGAGGAGAACGATGAAAGACGGGGAAATTTATGGACCTCATTTCGCATTGAAATGAGAGCGATTCTCGACGAAAGCGAGGGACGCGCGAGAGCGAGCCAGAGCTATTGTAGAGGCGGAGCTCAAAGGAGGGAGGGAGAGAGGAATTACGTTTCATCGGGCCGAGTTGCTCCGCTTTTTTTTTCTTTTCTTTAGATTCTTTTTTTTCTATTGGATAGAAACGGATAAGGAGAGGGGGTTTAAGGACTGCGGATACAGCGCGTTATTCGGTATTTCGTTTTTCATTCTCTCTATTATTCGCTTGTTTAGGATTGTGGCTGATGTCAGCCGGCGATTCTCAAAAATATAGAACGAATGTAAAGAAGGGGAGCAACTTCATTTTGTTGGGATTTTGGATTTTAGAGGCTATAAGTTAATCGAGTATATATCTATTGTGTATTTTTATATCTAGGGAAATAATTTGCATAAAATTTTAGAAAGTTTGATGACAATGAACATAGATTATTAACAAATAAACTATGTAAAATAAGTTGTATTTAATTTATAAAATAATATAAAATATATTGATGTAATATACTGTGAATATTTTTTTCAAAAATATCAGTGTGCATTAATTTATATCGAGTCGTAAATTCTCGACCATAAATCAGGAACTAAAAGTCATGTGGAACGGCGCTTTTCTTTGATCAGTCATCCGTGTCTTTAACATACCAGAGTTATCTAGAGCGCATCCGAGAGTCGAAAGTATGTGAGTACGTTCGGAATCACTGAACTTTTACGACGTGGTAAACACATTTAAGTAATGAATTTTGTTTTCCAATAAATAACTCAAAAAGAACATAATATATTTTGAAATTAATGATCTAGTATGTCCCTGCTATGCGATAAACATGTGCAGTGTTAAATAAACTTTTTCTGTTTCCGGCAATATTCTATTATTAGAAAGAGTGAATTTCTTGACCATAAAGAAGCGAACTTGCTCACGTTATACGAACGATATATACAACAGTTCAATTGAAAGATCTACAATTTTAATTCATCAATCATACCTTTTAATATTATTGCATGACTTGAATATAAGCTTTATAGGTCCAGCTTGACCTTTGGGAGGAGGAAGCGATCAGGAAAACTTCACTGGACTTTCGGACTATCATTCCGATAAAAATCCGTCGAATTTCAAGAAAAAATGCCTTCCTTCTGAAGGATAAACATTAGTGTCACTTTATTTTATACTAAAAAATATACCCAGATAAAATTACGTCATATCTGAAGTAATCACGCCAGCCAGGCTTTAAAAAAAAACTTTTAAATGCGAATAAATAAAATTAAATTACTCTCTTACTCTCTCTCTCTCCCTCTTTTTCTCCTTTTCTATGGCAACCTCAACACCCGTTCGCTAGGTGTGCATACACAAATATCGTGCTTCTACGTCACTCCCTTCGACAAACGAAAGACAGACAGAGAACGAAAGAGCGAAAGAGAGAGAGAGAGAGAAAGAGATAGCGGGAGAGAACGAGAGAGAGAGAGAGAGAGAGCAAACGCACGCAGATGCGAGTTTTCAGAGGGGTTTCCAGAAGCGCAGAAGGAAAATGTTTTCACGACCGGCCCTCGCGCCAGCGCGCTACCTCGCTCGGGCTTAGTTTATTTACTCGGGGTTAGTTTGAGGGAAAAGGAAAATAACGGCGAGTTTTCCTTGAATCTCGAGCGAGCGAGCGAGCGAGCGCACACGGGTCGCAAGCTCAGCTTTGTAGCTCTCGTTTTTGCTTTTTCGTAGCCACGGCTGTGGCATAACTCGCCCAGCTGCCCAGTTTTTTTCAGCGCAAGTATAACGCGGCTGCGTTCCCTTAAAAATTTACATTCGAGATTAAAGGTCCGCGCTTATTTGAGAATCAGCCACTTGGCTTTATTATTGCTTACCCAAATATATGCATCATTATCATGCCCTCAATTAGGAAATTCTAGTTGAACTTCCAGTCCACCAATTTTAACCCTTTACTTCGTTTACGAATGAGAAGAAAGTGGTCGCAACGTACTAATTTATTTTAGTTAAAAGCAGCGAATGAAAAAAAAAAAGACACGAGTTATTCGCGTAGTGCAAAAATTCTCATTGCAGATCTGGTAAAAAATTAAACATAATTGACTTTACAACGTCCGTTAACCACTATTAAATATTTTATTTATCGTTCAACTTCATTAATAACCATAATATTATTTATTTTCCGAAATTAAAGTAAAAGCTAGCGAGAAACACGCTGCAACGGTTTTTCCATCTACCCCAAAAACCAGTTCACATCAACTCTTCCTCAGCACGACGATGCGGCCTCCTCCTCGCAAAAAAAGTTCACATGTTTTTCCCTACACATTCGGCCCACTTACCACGGCGCCATGTCGAAGTCGAAACTCACCCCTACCTTCTTCCCTTCCACCCTCCTCTCACATTTTCTCTTATACTCCCTGCACAGCTGAATGACGGTCGCACGCGACGTGACGCGCTGGCAACTATTTTTGCCATGCGCCCTTCTTATCGCCCGCGTATTTTTCCGGAATTCCCGCCCGCCTGTGAAAGTTTACGAGTAGTTTGTTGACAAGCGCCGAGGCAGCGCCCGAATCCCTGAGCTAGACAGCTAGTCGCCACCACCACCGCCGCCAAGCTTCCTTCCTTCCGTCGCGTCCTCCAACCCCTTTCCCCTCTACTCCTCGTCACGATCTCACTCTCCTCTACCCCTTTTATTCGGGCGAGACAAACAAGCAGGGAAAACACGCGTGGGGCCGCGCCGGCCAGTTTTATTCATAAATTTCGTACGGGGATTAAGCAGTCACGTATAGCTGTGAGAGATTCGAGTGGGGCGGACGACGCTTTTTCGAGTTGTTTTCAGCGGGCGATCCGTTCGAGTTTGTATATACAGAGGAGAGAAGAAGACGGTGAAAGAGAGGTATTATTCGGGATATGTGCGGTATTTCGAGCAAAGTTTTTGTTTCGATTGTTATGTCGACGTTGTTGTCAGAATTTTCAACGTGGGTCGTTTTTTTACTTTTTCTTTATATTTCAGATGGTATCGGGAATTCTATATCTATACTTGTGTTCACCAGCGGATGTTGAAGGTGTGGGAGGAAAGGAGGTGGGTCAATAAATTTCACACAATTTTACTTAACAAAAAATGTATATTATAAACAAATTGACAACCGCTCGGTGTCGTGTCCGGCTTCGAACTGAGCTCGGCTGCGTCTTCACTCAAAACCGATTCATCCGGAAAAAGGCATTTTTCGCCGCCCTTCTTTTCCGTTCACGTGGTTGGTGAAAGCGCACTTCGCCAGCATACAAAATATAAAAACACTCGCCTCTTGTTTGACGCACACGTGCATTCATAAACGCAGGAAAACATTTTATATTTCTTCGCGA
>JAYJLV010000046.1:20709422-20724196 GCA_036873485.1 Torymus texanus
TCTAATAAAATACAAGATTCTCCTGAGCAGTTTGGTCGTGCCTATAATGGAAAAGCGAAGTTTTTGCATAACGGGGGATACTAGTTAAATATAATATTAATTTTGTTTAACATTTAAAGTTTTTAATTATTCTATAGCTATTTTTTTTTATAAAATCATATACCTATATCGAATGGTTCTATTAATTAAATTTTGTGTTTTACAGTTTATTTTATATTTCATAGCATTAAAATAAAGTTAAAATCTTTTTCCATTTCTATACTTTATTTTAGTAATTAATAGACAAATATGAAATTGACCGATATCCTGAGTATCAAAAATTGCTCATAACTCTGACTATTACAATGTGAAAATCATCTCGCCATACATCGCCTTTTCTTCGCAGCCGACATACATACACACACACATGCTCACACATACACATACAGAATGCGCTCGCGTCGATGAATAATGAAGCACTCGGCCCTCGTCCCATCCATTTTCGCCTTCGGCGCCGCGCTCTATTCTCGGCCGGCGTGTATTATACACACATCGACGGGCGATATAATGATTTCGCCGTGTTTGTGTTTATAGAAACCCGATAGCCAAGCGGCTGCTCGGCCAGCGTCTCCCTCTGTTCTCCGGCGGATAATAATCGCACTGCAAGACGAGCAGCAGCAGCAGCAGCGCCTGCCTGCTTGCATGCATACATGCATGCATTGTATTATATAGACGATCTCTTTTCCCTGACCTTTCGATGGAGTCGTTTATCATGCGGTAAAAGTGAACTGTTATTATAGATATTCATTCCTTTTTTGTAGGAGTTTAAGGTTTTCCGATTTTTGTTCAGTCACTGTTTGGAATTTTGCTCTCGAAAAGTATTGAAGTGATGATTTTATCAATTTTGATGTTTTTTTTCTTTTCAGTTCTATTTTGTTCACTTTGTATTTAATTAATTAAGAAATAAAACTTGACATTTTTACTTTTATCATACATTTGAATTCGGAGCAATAATTTTTGTACTTATACCTCATTATTTTGGAGAAAACTATTTATACTAAACATAATATGTGTCTTTCTGTACAGTAGATCAGTAACTTTTGAACACGTCAAATTTAAAATAATTTTTTTATAATCCAGGGAAAACCACTAACCAAAATTAACATCGAATTCCCTTCTCCAGCAATACTTGCGGAAGCATTATTAAACAAATCAATCAATCAATCAATCAATCAATATTCTCACCATAGAGCGCATCGTTCGACCACCGTTGAGTACAGTAATTGCGCGTTTCGACATGAGAGGGAGAATCGGAGATAGAGCGAACAATTCGGCGGTGCTAAGCTTTACCAGCGCGTATAACGTTAATGAATGGAGTGTATCATTTTGGCGATTGATGTAAATCTACGCCAGCGCGAACACGAGAGCGCGCAGCCGTCTATTCCTGCAATGTAAATGAACAACGATAGATGCAGCGTACTCTACGATATATAGACGCTGACTAAATCAAACATTCGTTTTAATTGACTATGGTCGTACGCGAGATATCGAATGCAATTTTTAATGGCACATTTTAGCTTGATTGCAAAGTTATGTGAAATGGTGTTATAGATGTAAGAGGATTAACTATGCTCTAAACAATCTCAAATAGAAAATTGTATGTACAATGCGAATGAAATAAATTGCGTGAAAAAAATATATGACTTTGAAAGTCTCTAGTCTTGTCCTGTTATACTATACAGAACTAACGCGCCGATGCCAGTATACGATTGCTATCACCAGCTATCGCTGACACAATCGCTGGGGTATCATCGCTGAGCTTGGGGGATACTTACAACAGTATACTTTGCGCGTGATTACGTGCAGTCCAATCGTGAACGCACTTACAGAAAATTAGTACAGCTCAGTTGCGAAAATGGATACTCGTGGTTACGTGCAATTGTATAAGTTTGAAACTGATTCAGAAACGCAATACCTGCAGTCATTGACACAAACTCAAGCACGTGATTTGAGGGTAACATGTTATACTGTAGGGTTAATATTTTATTGTTATTGCTACTGCGTAAGACGATTAAATTATTGAATAGTTGAATGCAGACATTTCATAAGTTATTTCATGAACCGTTAGTGTTAAGGGGTAAAGTTTTTCATGATCTCTATGATTTTTCTCTTTATATAAATTAATATATAAAGAAAAATCATTTTCTTAACAATAACGTAATAATATTATTTATTAGAAAAAATACTCGTATTAAGAGTTAATGATTTTGCAGAAAAAGTTAGAGTGAGATTATAAATGGTAAATTTATTAGCGGAATCTCTGAATCTTCATCGTCGTAGTTATATTGTCCTGAGTAACTAAATGTGCGTCGCACTAGGATGTCATAAAAAACAATTAGGTCATAATATTTTCGTCGTTCGAGAAGTTGATCGTACAGATTTTTAAACAAACTTACATACAAATACGGTTATTGTTTTACTCAGGTGTTTTGCTATAAATGCTGTCGATGTCCTGTTGATTTTAGATATCGGTTACCTTTCATAAAAAAGAATAAGCACGTTTGTGTTCGCTGTCACAACAATTAGTGAATATGAAATTGATTTTTTGAAATATAAAATAAAGTCCTATTACCGAACTCTTTTAATTAATTAATGTATGAGGATATACGAAAAAAATTACGTAAAACGTAGACCAATTATTCCAGTATTTGTTAGGTACTAACTGGCTACTATCTCTCGTATATTAAATTCTTTTGCAAATTCAATTCATTAAGTTGCCGGAGTAATGAGAATTACTCTGGAAATCAAATTTCGCTAATAAGTGTATATATTAGACCCGTACACAATGAGAAATAAAGTAAAAGCTTGCGAATCCTTTCAAAATTGAGTCGAAAATAGATGTTGATTGTAGTACTTTTAATAAAATTATATCATCAACTAGAATAGGGATGAAATAATAATAAATTAAATAAACTAATAAAAAGAAGGTGCCAACGTGCATTTAAATTGCTTCTCGGAACGTTTAATAAAATTAATCTTAATGAGCAAAGAGAAAGTAAAGAAAAATTTCATGAAAATTAGAAAAGAGTAGAATATTCCGGGTATGGTTAGACGTTATGCATTATGCTTCCACGTATTTTTTTATATACTTTACGTTATGAAAAGCTATAAACTGTAATATATTATACTAGTTTCACACATTAGTCTGAAAGGACTCTAATCAATATTCTTCTCACCATTTTAAACCATAAATAAAGCGAATATTCTAAATTTCCACAAAGAAACAAGCACAAACTACTTATTAGGTAAAAAGCAGTGTACAAGATAACAAGAAAAGTACACGAAGAGCGCGAAATCACCAGGTTGTCGGCTCGACGAGAGCAGCAGCAGCAGTATCAACAGTCGACTAAAAAATTCACTGAAACGCTCGCTCGTCGCTCTTTCTCTCCTCCACCCCGGACACACATATATATATACCTCTTCGTCCTTCCCCCGAAAGAGCAAACGCGCGCGGCGGACGCGTGATAAATAAGTCAAGGACCCGCGTGCGCTCGCTTACCACGCGATACTTTGAAAGACGATACGTTATACCTTCTCCCTCCATTCCATATCCTATAGCCAGCGCCGCGCGAAAACGTCTTACTCCACTTCATATCCCAGCACGCGCGTGCGTTGTACAGTGTGTATATATATACGTAAGAAACGAAGCGCGTGCGTCGCGTTATCAATCAAAGGAACTATATATATATATATATATATACACACGCGCGTGTGGTGTGTATAGATGAAAAATTTCGCGCGCGCGTACACACGTGTCGGTGGCATGGCGTTGTTAATGACTCTCCATTAGGATCCAAGACAGCGACGGAAAGCGAACGTATAGGGCTGTGTGCGTGTATACAGGAGGGAAGCTACTGCTACTGCTGCTGCTGCTGCGGACGATAGATAACCAATTTGTCCGCTAATCTTTGCTCTACAATGAGCCGGGGTTGCTGCTCTTTCGGTTCGTGTGCTCGTTAGGTCGACGCTGTATTGGCTTTTCTCGGGTAGGATGGTAGTGGTAGGGGGATGGGGGGGGGGCGAAGAGTGAATTCGATACAGTCCCGTCAGACAAATCCTTTCCCCAGCAATCGCCGATTGGGGACGCGGGCGTTAACGTATTATTTATGTCCGGTGATTCTTTTCGTATTTCCGCGCACGGCGTATTTATCGATGGGATTTGTCGAGGTAGGGAGGGGAAGTTTAGTCGGCGCGGACCGACGATGTAGTGATTCCATTATTTGCAAGAAATCAGTGTCATTATTGTGCCTGGAAAGAGATTTCGATTGAAATAAATCTATCGACGTGACCGTTCCGATAAATTTACGTGACGACGTAGTTGTAAATTATTTCAGCTATTACATTTTTGTTTTGATAAATTTTTATTACTGATACAATTAACACAATTTATATGAAATATAAAGTTACTGGATGCCTAACATGTGAAAATGACTAATTCTATATAAGATTTAAACAAAAAAATAATTAGTTTTGTAATATGAGAATTATAATTATATGCATTCCTCAAATATGTATATATTTTATTTCCTGTCATTTTCATAGTTACTGTAATTCCTGCTATTATTTAGCGTTCAATATTACTGAATTGACGTGCTTTACACGTATTACGCATGTATTCATTTTAAAGAATTTTATGGGAGACCTATTTCGAATTACGCTGAAGTGAAACATTTGCGTTTTAAGCGGCGAATTTAGCCTGTTAATTAATGTACAATTTCCAATTGCGATTCCATGCACATGAATAATTTCGACTCTTTTTCACCGTCAAACCATAATTATTCAAATATTGATTATTACGTTTCACTTTCCATGCAGAGCGCGCTGCAAAATTAAATTCCTCTCTTAAAATAAATCGTTTTGCAATGTTACGCGTACAATGTATTTTTCGATTTGCACATACGCATCACAGACACATCAATTACATAGTATTCTAAAAAGAATAACACATGATGTGGCTTGTAATTTCAGCTTTTTCAAACATTATTTTTTACAATGACTTCTGTATTGTACAAATATAGAAAACGAGAAAGTTAGTGTTTCAGATTACGTAATAAAAATAATTGGACAATATGAAAATGTAACATAACTCTTGTACCACATTACATAAAAATCTGAGATACATTGTTAATAGCACTTTATCAAAAGCAAAACAAAATTGATATAGTGATGTTTTCCTTTTTTTTTTTAAAGATTCTGTTAAATGAACATCAAAATCCTGTCAAAATAAAAAGTCTACATACAAAGTAATAGCTATTTTTACTTAGACACTCTTTCACTCGTTATAATAAAGAGTTGCCAACAATGTACCTCGTTCCCTTCCATGTACATGTAACGCATAATAAATGTTAATTTTTTCTAATAAAAACGACTAATTCATTAACTTTGCAAAAGTTGCCTCACATTTGCCTCGTACATAACGCTGCCATTGTTAATTCAACATCCATTTATGCATGGAACAACGTGGCATATCCTGCAAAACGACTTTTTGCGTTACGCAAACCACGACAATGCGACACATTCATCCCAGCTCACGCGACAAAATGTTGTATATCTATATATATATATATATATATACACACACACACGTCGGCCCCCCTCGCGCCTCTGTACAGCGCATATCCGGCAAATGCATAATTCTTACGAGGTAATTTTTCGCGGTCACAGGCGGGCCAGAGATAAAAATAAAAATAAACCAGCCCACCGCCACAGTAGCAGCAGCAGCAGGCGCGTGTGGCCGCAGCCGTGCCGACGAAGTTCATTATTATATGCGGCGCGTTACGACGAGATGGGCGCGCGCGCAGGGGCTACACCGAAGTATACGCGGGCAGGAGCGACATTTTATTTCACCGTTGCACCGCGTTGCAACGCGCGAACGAACAGCAGCAGCAGCAGTAGCCGCCACCGTTGCTGCCGCACGTGTGACACTCTCATTTGCTAAACGTGACACGTGGTCACGCGTCAGCCGACGAAAAAAAAGCGTGCACTCGCGCGCGAGCTTATTCCGGGGAAATAGAAAATTTGAGAGGGAGAGAGAGAGAGAGAGAGAGGAAGAGAGAGAGAGGGAAGGAGGGATGGTAAAGCAGATAGGCGAAAAAATGTCCCTGCGGACGAAACTTGGTGGCAGCGCGGTGGTTGTGTGAGAGAGAGAGAGAGAGAGAGAGCGCGCGCGCCCGCCGAGTCATAAAATATGCAAAACGCGAATGCAAATCCATGCAATATGCATGAAAATGCGCAAAACGCGGCCGCGAAATATTGGATACGTAATGCGGTAGCAGTGACTACTACGCTCGAGCTCTCTCTCTCTTTTTCTTTCTCTCTCTCTCTGTTCTGTGCTAGTGTATACTCTTCGTTTTGCCGGCTACAGTCGGATTTTTTTCTCTCGCTTTTGCATCGGGGATGCGACGCTTTTTTCGCCGTTGTTCGCTGAAGAAGAGCGAAAAAGTGGTGGCATTGCAATGATTTTTTTATTACGCCGACGCTGTACAGTTTGCATGGAATTTTTATCAACATACCGCCCAAGTCACGAAATTAGCCGGTATATTATGCGTATTACACACGCTATGACGTCCGTTATGTGCTACTTTGCCCGTCTGTTAAAAGAAATCAAATTTTCTTCGCATTTTCCTTGTTACAAGGTCTCTCAGGTCTTTTAAAGTCGACTAGCTGAACGTGGCAGACTTTTTAAATATAAGCTAACTCGGAACAATTCGGCCACGCATCATCTTATTCATTCACATACGTATTTCCTTGGTTTCACTTTGTGAGAAAGCTTAATTAGACATGCAATTAGTTGAAAAATGTAAAAAATATGCAGAATTGTTTCTAAATGTTTGTAATCATTTTCACTTGTTTGTAAATTTTATTAACAAAACACGTTATAAGTGCTTTTAGTAAGACTAATTTTACTTTTAAAGTGTTCGTAATGTTTTACGATAGAAGTTAGATTGTATTTTAATGTACATATGTCTATACATTTTTCTTGTTTATCAATTTTATTGAGACAAAAAGTAAAAAAAATGGATTAAATTTCTTGAATCAACAATACACGACGAAACATAGCTAAAATGCTCTTTTTATATTTTGACTTTGTGGAAAGTTAATGTTACATCTAGATCGGATATTTTTCTTCACTAAATACGTAGTATATGTTAGTAGTATCTCTTTTTTCTAAACATCATTGCATGAACATAAAGAAGAAAAATATAAATATGTATACCACCCATTTTTGCAGCTTACACAGTATCTAACTGTCGAACCTCGACAGACACTCCATTATCCACGCATTGAAAAATCCGACAAAAAAGCCAGCGCACTATATCCATTTCTAGCCGTCGCATCGAAAACCCGAGACCGGCTTCCATTCATCCGCACCGCAAGATATTTTTGCCGAAATCCATATCGCTTCCAGCCTCCAACCCTCCGAGCCTCTCCCCCGATTCGGATTTGTTTAGACTGCAGCAGCTCCCGATGCAGGCAGACAGTCGTGCTGCTGGGGAAACGCGAGAGAGAGAGAGAGAGAGAGAGAGAGAGAGAAACGAAATGCCGCGTGCAGCAACCTTCGAAGTACACTCCGCTTGCGCCATAACAGTAACATTTAGAGGACTACTGGCTCTGCACGCGCGCGGCTTCGCCTATGGCGCACTTACGTATATAAAAGCGCGTCTCTCGCTCTCTCCCTCCGGGTGTACAGCAGCCACAGTTAACGATCCCTGTGAGCTTTTCGTCTCTGAACCGTGATCGGGTTAACAACGCTCTACCCCTCCCTCGAGGTCGTCGTCGTTGTCGTCGTCGTTCTCGTCTCTCGCTTCGTCTCTGTTTCGCCCTCTTCAAGCCGCGCGTAATGGCCTCTAAAGAGACGTCTGCCTTTTCAAAGGCTACGTCAGTCTCTCTGCGCCAGAGCCGCTTCTACTCGCTGCAAGCTTTATCCAATGCGTGTCGTCCCGCGTATATTGTCAATCAAATTGGATATCGAGCTAATATACAGTGATTGTTAGGGGGTTCGAATTACATGTAGCCTGAGTTTTTGCCAACTCGGATTCTTCGATGTATTACTTTGTATTTTAATGAGACCAGTCAAAGATTGACATTTTGACAATTGCGATGAAAATTTTTTGATTTATTTCTTTTCAAGAAATCATACTAAATTAGCTAACATAATTAAAAATAAAAAATCACAATGTTAAATAATATTACCTAAAGATATAAAATGTGCATCTTTTATACTACCGCATGTTTTATTCTTACATTTCTTGTTGCACAAATAAAATAATTCCACAATTTGTAATACTTTATAATATCGTTATATCAAGCTTTTACAAAGAACCAAAAATGTCCTATAACTTGTAAAAAAAATTTAGGACAGAAATTATCCAGAAAGACGAGTGAAAAACATTGACAGAGACATCAGCGTCATCGAGAAAACTCAGTGAACGAGCGTGAAAGTCCGTGCGTCGCGTTCCGCGAAACGAAGGCTGCTTGTCATGCAAAACAAGCGCGCGAAAGGATTTCGTGCGCGAACTAGAGGAAAGGCACCAGTAGCAGTCTCCCATCTACTCCATCTCTCTCTCTCTCTCTCTCTCTTTCGTCCTCTCCCCCGAGATCTGTTTTTACAGGCTGCAGTAGCAAGGACGCCAGGCCGCTCGTATCTCTCGGGCGCGAAAATATTTGCAAATTGCGCCGCGCGGCGCAAGTTTCATCAATTTTAATCAATGCAAATACTCTTTAAAGCCTCGCCTCTGACCCCTCCACCCTCCTCGTTTCCCCCAACGAGCGGGTGGAATCCCGCAGCCGCGTGTAAGAATAATAAATAATCCAAGCGAGTTTGCACACGCTAAAAAGTATTTCGTAACGAGCATACGTGGGTGTCTATATATACTTTTGCCAATGCGCAGATGCTTGTATACGATGTTATTCCATTATTTTGATTGATTTCGAATAGAAAAATAAACTGCGTATACATCTTTCTAGTGAATATCCAAGATGATGGTTTTTCGAGTCATTTCACAGCTAACTCAGTATATAGGCTTTAAAACAAAATTACCGTATTTTAATCTCTCCGAGGCACGCGCGTAGGAGAGAGGAGCGAAAAAGCGCGTGCAATTTCACGTGAAATATTTTAATGAGCGCATAACGCCCGCCGGCTCTTCGTCATTTATTCACTATATATCGGCTGAAATAGACGGTCACTGTATGTATATATACATGTATATATATATATGTATAACAAAATAAACCGCGTGCACGTGCGCGATCGTAAATTAAATATTCAGCGCGAAAACCTCGAGCGCGCGGCCTAAAATTTTTACGCGATAATTTAGCTCTCGGCCTTTGGCGCAGGCAGATAACGCCCGGCGCACAGGCGGAAATTGCGCGACAGTTGCGCGAGTACGTGCGTAAGTGTATATACGTGTATGTATGTACGTGTATATATATATAGACAGCGTTTACCAAGTCACGGGGCTGGGCAAACGGTGTAGCGAGCGCGACAGGCGAGGCTAATAGGGTTGATTTTACGGGACGGCGAATTTTTACGGTCCGATTTATCTGGCATTTCAGCTGGTTAATGCTTAAATTGTCGACCACTGGCCGTCGTGCTGCTGCTCTTGCTATTGCTGCGTATTTTCGCGCTCTTTTCGCGTCATGTACACACGTGTGTGAACGCGTTCGTTGTTTTTTTACTATCTTATTTGAGAACTCTAATGATTCGCATGGTTAGCTTTTGGGTTGTCGATGCGTCTGCTAATGGAGTTGCTGTTTCGATTTGAAATTTTTTCTTTTTTGAAACCGATCTATACAACTGGCAGCTGCTCTATTAAGTTCATTAAATACGGACGCGTATTACGTCAATTTACAAAGCCAATTTCCGTATTTGTTAAAATAACAAAACAAGCAGGAGGAAATAACGCTAGATATAAAGCTATATAATTAATACCGAATCAAAGCGATCTTTCGTATACTTTCCGAAATGCTATCAAACATCAATTAATGTCACCCAATTAAATCCTCGAGACTTACTGCAGCCGTCCGCTTGCCAATCCATTACTTTAACTTACCATAATTAGCTCAAAGCATGGCCGACCTTTCAGAACAAAAACTACCGGCAGTCCAATATAATTCGAACCGTTCATCGTCCACAATTCCAGCACTATTTCATCTTAGCCCACCGCAAAATTTCCCTCACATTGAAATCATCATCATCATCATCATCATCATCATTATACGAAAGCGAGACAGAACCTCAATATTTGTATGTGGAAGAGGGGAAGAGAAGCAAACAAATACATAGCAAATGCTTTTATAGCTGCATCATCATCATCATCATCCCAGACAGAGAATCCTACTAGGAGGGTTAATCGGCGCACTTCGCATTCGGAGTTCGACCCTTGCGCGCTCCGTATAACCAGGCTCGTTTTCCCGCGAGCGCTCACGCACATCCGGTGCGCAAAGTGACTTATCGTGTCGGAAGAGCGCAGCTCCGTGCGCCTCGATGTGTATACTACGTGAGGGTCGAGGCGCGACGGGCTATGGGAGAAGTGCGAGACACGTTGCATTTGGGATAGAACCCATACGTGAACAAAGCGCGACAATGGGATGTGACGAGGATGGGGTGGAAAGATTTCGCGGTGTGAGGTGGAAGGTTGTTCGACACCTTTAATGATTTATTTAGTATGTGTAAAGATGATGGTTTTTTGGGTTAGGCTCCACTGAGATATTTTCATTTTGAATGAACAAATGTACAAATTTGTGCAGATGTATGCGTTGTAAGACAATAGAGGAGACTGGGGCTAGTTGTCCGACTTTTTACATTTCATTTATTTTGCAAAAAAAAATTATGAATTTAATTAATAAAAGCTTTTACTATTACAAAGTATTCTAAATAATACTTATGATTTTTTTCAAACTTATAAAATGATTCCTAAAAAAGTTAAATGCGATTTAACCACACGATTTGTGGCCAACTTGCACCGTCTACGGGGTAAACGGGTGTTTCTTTATTGTTCATATGAAATGCCAACTTGCCCCACAAAAAATCTGCCAACATGCCCCGATGGTACATTTAAATTTAAAAATTAAAACAAATATATTAAAGATTGTAATATGAAAAAAATTAAAACTTGTAAACTTGTAAAAGAGCAATCATTATGATCTATTCTATAAGGAAATAGCTTATTTTTATTTTTGAAAGAATTACTCAATTTTTACTAAAGTGTAAAATTTACACAGAAAGGTAAGAAAATGTTCAAACTAACATGTCTCCGCAGCGCGCCATAACAGAAACTGATAACAAATATTCTTTCCTCTACTATCTTTTTTTTTTCTAGGCACATTACAAAGAGCAAGTAGAAACTTCTGCAACAGTGTAGATTTCACGCGAGACTGGCATACGTTACCATGTATCATTTCATGTTACGATGTATGACCGGCAGCATTGGATTCACCAATAACGTAGAAAAACACGTGGCTATACGTCGTTGACGATGGTACCTTCTCGCGTAAACACGAACACGCTACAAGCCTATCGCGTTTCAAAGAGCCGACGCGCACACGTTATAATGAAGCGGCTGCAAAGATCTCAGAGAACTGGAGAAAGCGAGAGAGAGAGAGAGAGAGAGAGAGAGAGAGATAGCCTTAGAATTTGCATCTTTCAACTCGAGTCTTTGAGTAATCGATATACCGTATAAAGGGGAGAAGGAGATGGGAAATCGAAAGTTTTCTTATGCAGCAGTATGCAGCTGCGGCCCGACAGCCTAGCGATCTAATTAATCGCGCTTTGCTCCGTTCTATAGTAAAAGAGAGGTAGGCGGAGAGAAGATGGGTGGAGGAATGAGAAGGGAGGGGGGGAGGCAGAACGGTATAACGTCGAGTCGCTTCGAAAGAGCGGATCAGAGCGAGGAGAGAAAAGGCCGTTTTCGCGCATCCGTCTTATACATACACTTGACTTTGAGCCTTTGCCCGAGTTTAATTGACTCGGAGATTTCCCTCGCGTAAGCGCGGCGCGTCTCTGCCCTCCTCCCACTGCTTTGAACGCCTCCCGCGCTCGTTTAGAAGAAGAAGAACTTACAGATTTACCTTTTCTCTCTTTTTCCTCGCTTTCCCCTACCACGCTAGCGTCACTGCCGCCTGCGCGCCTTATATTCGCAGAACATCGCTTAACGACTTCCTCTTTTACGGTCGTAGGTAAAATCAAACGAACAGAGAGGGATGGGAAGAAGAGCCAGAAAGAAAGAGAGATATATTGAAAGGGTATAAGCGAGATTGAGAAAAAAAAGCGCGATCGCAAGCTTGCTCGGACTATATGCCGAGTAGAAGCGTTGGCTTGAAGGAAAATACGCACACGCGTAGATATACATATACGTGAGCTGGAGAAAGAAGTATATATAGAGGTTTCGAGGAGGGGCAAATGGATATTACGCGCTCGCTCGCTCACCCGTACACACGCACACACACCGGCCCTTCTTTATCTCAGGAGTTTCAGGAGAACGACGGGCGGCTATGAGCGTGTGGAAGGGAGAAAGAAAGTAAAGATACTGCGCGCGCGAGCGCGCCTGGAAAAGGTACGAGCTCGCGCGCGAGTGCCACGCCGGAACGAGGCGGAGTTAATGGAGTAGAAACAAATTTAAAAAGCCCCCCCCCCTTCCACTTCTCTTCTATATATGTATATGTATATATATACGTACGCGGATTCTGTCGGCGAAGGCGAGGAAGACGCATGAGGGAGAAGTAGATGAGAACGCGTTATATACATTCGCGCGCACAGAGACGAGAGGGAGAGAGAGAGAGTAAATAAAGCCGTGGAGAGAAGCGAGGTAATGCGTTTCGAGAACATTGCCAATGAGCGTGGAGGTGCGAGATGGCGAAAAATGGAGTGAGAGGAGGAGGATGTTATCGGCCGTGTATGCATCGTCGACGATCCGTCGTTATATTGAGGAGAGAAGAAACTTTGTTTCCCTTTTTCAGGTGACGACGCGCCTTATTGCGAATTTCGTTTACTCTCGGAAAACCTTTGTCGCTTTTTCCTTTTCGCGCTTAGAATGTTATATGGATTTAGGAAACAATGCATTTTTAAAGCCCCGACGGTATATTTTGTCATTTTCTATATATTTTATATGGTTTTCAATAAACAAACAAAAAAAAACAAATAAACTCAAAAAACTATGATCGAAATATCAGTTTTATCGAAAGCAACAGCGCGATTTTCAATAAAAGAATATTCTCCAGTCCGTGGTATATTCGATTATCTTGTTATCGAATCATATATGTATATAAAAATACAAATGTTACAGATTATGGAATCCCGCTCTGAATGTTTTAGAATGCCAATACCCCTCGAGCACATACTCACCGTTTTATTACATATCACACGCAGCGGTCGGTAACGCATACACACTCACACGCATTTACATTTTTATCGAAACTTTTCAACGCTTCGTTATATTAGTCTTGTTTAGAACACACGTCGGATACCCCCATTATTGCATACGCATCATTTTCGGACACGCTCGCGTCCATCACACGCGTCCTTTTTTCGTACCCACACGCTATATATACACGCACATTGGCTTTTTTAAACGAAGAATTCGGATATCCGAGCGACATAAAACTTTCGTTTACGATTTTGCGCGAGCGCACGCCGCAGCAACGTCATGCATGTTGAATTACACCACGCGCCGGTTGTGTACATGAATTTATCGAATGACATCGTACTATAAAAATTTTACGAGACATACGTGACTGCGTGCCACGCTCGCGGTCTTCCTTCCCCCTCTTTTCCGTACGTGTACACACACACACGCGTAGAGCTTTTGTGCAACGCAGTAGCTGTGTGTGTATATATATATATATATATATATATATAGAGAGAGAGAGAGAGAAGTGTACGCGAAATAATAAAAAAAAATTCGACCGATGCACACTTTTATTATCTAATTCTACTAATCGTGAAAGAATGCATATATGCATATTTCATTGGACTTTCTTTTATGTTTCAGGTGCAGGAAAAGAGAAATGGGCTGGGGAGGAGAACGAGAGCAAACACGTATATACATAATTAGCTGACTGAATTATCCCTACCACGATAGGATATGCGACAGCCGATGTTTTTGTGACTGCACGCGTGCATGAGCGTAAAAGCGAAAGTTTTAATTTCTCTGTGCTCGGTTTTGTATATGTATCAAGAGTCAGTGTGGGTATTAGTGTGCCTGTCGATCCCTATGGGGTTGCTGTAATACGCCAACAATGTTGTGCGTGTGCATCGCTGGCATTATTATGGCTTCTCTACTTAGTGATATTGTACTGTAATATCTATACACCACGCAGCACAGACAATAGTAGTAGTAAATTCAGCAAAGTTTCATAGTTATTTATTCAGTACTTTTGAGTATCAAATTGTATTAGAATTAATAAACAATGTGACCGCAAGTTTCAGTAATGGATAGAACCAGACTAATTTGTTTATACACTCCTCATATAATATTGTATGTTGAATTTGTATATATCTTTAAAAAATTCATAATTTTCATGTCGATTAATTAATCATTAATTAGCTTACGATCAGGCAGATACCGATGTAGTTTGTTATAGAAGAACCAGAGAATCTTTGACGCTTACCTGTAACAAAAAAAACATATAACATTATAATACATATTCGTGATTACTCGCTTATCAAGGAGCGCGGGAGCGCTCCGAAGGCAAGTATAGAAAGAGCCTTAGGAACGACCGCGTGATAATATACATTG
>JAYJLV010000046.1:20724296-20737570 GCA_036873485.1 Torymus texanus
AGTAAATTATACAGAAAAAACGTCGATACTTGCCTTATTTTATACTTTCGTAGAAAGTTTTATATTAACAATATTATCTAATATACAGCATAAAAATATTTTTGTATTTGTAAAAAGCGGAATGTCTGTTATATATTTACTTTAATTGAAGCTATAAACAAAAGTAACAAGAGATTTAAATTCCATTACGACCTAACGACTCGACGATCGTCTAAAAAAAAAGCAAAAAACAAAAAAGAGTATGCGGTTTAATTATAAAAATAAACCACGAGACTCGCGCGATAAATCACAAGCCGCAATCTAATGAAACCGCGCTCGCTTGTGTGAACGAGACAGAGTGAATTTATCCCGAAACCGGATTTCGGCGACCGTCGCAGCACCGCGCATCGTATTTCATGCGGATGCGGATAAGTCGTGTGCGGGGGTCGCAATCGGCGGAGGCGCGCGTGCGGCAATCGCTGCGCCGCGATCTACGACGACGACGTAAAAACGAGGGGATGGAATAGTAGTAGTATAGGACGAAAGAAAGAAAAGAGGCTTGGCCCATTGCGCCAAGACAAATGGAAAATGAGGAAATGGCGGAGAGAAGGCGGAAGAAGCGTTTCGATGCATTCTCACGTTAGCATCGGTTTAATATAAAACGATTTTACGAGCTGAATAAAAAAGCCATTAGTCGCCGTGGGTTAGCGCTGCTGGCCTATTGGAGCGAACGAAGTAGTATAGGAGAGAAGAGAAGAATGACGAGAGAAGGAAAAAAAGGGATCGTCGCGTGTGTGCTGCGAAAGTTGGCTTGGCGCGATGCGTCGTGTGCGTGTATTAAAAAAAAACTGGTACATCGTATATATAACGACAGGCGTTCTGTTTGATGCAACGACAATACGTGGGAAAGAGAGAGAAAGTATAGGTACTCTCGTGTTTACACGTTACAAGAAATTCTCCTCATTTTACGCGCGGATAGAGAAGATTGAAAGACAGGTTTTTATTTCGCGTGTCAGTGGATACGAGAGAGATGAAACACCATATAGCAACGAGATCATGAAAGTTGACGCGTCGGTACTAAATATTGAAACCGAGACGGCGTCGTTGTATTATTCAACGCGAAGAGATCAAACCACTAGATCCGTAAGAATAAGTAGCATTGAAACAACTAGAGGTGCTACCGGTACCCGGTACAAGAGATTCGTAGGCTCTTAGCAGAATCCGTGCTAGGAGAGAATGAAACTTGACAAGTCGAGTGTCTCCCTCACGATTGAGCGATTCGAGTTTTCAATTTTGGCCTAGCGCTGCGCGTTGGCGCGTATAACATGCGCGCGAGGCGCATGAACGAGAGCAATCAAGAGGTAGCCCCGGGCGGTCTACCCCCGGATCACAGTGGCAGCAGAGACCTGTGAACTTCAACTTCTTGGGGAAAGAGGTACAGTGTGCGTGTGTAGGATGGGTGAGCGAAGAAAAGACGGAATATCGCATGAGTAGTGCGATGGTTTAACGTGGTTCTTTTTAATAGAACATCTTATCGTTTGTACTTCAGAGGAACAGTTATAATTCCAAGATATCATGTTTTTGTCGGTTGCATTATAAACGAAAGAAGAAAGAGATTCCTGTGATGTATGAAGAAGTTCTAAATTGTTTTTTAAAGTAGTTTAAAACGTTGTTTGGCGAGATGTTCTTTTTTTTCTTTTCAATTTGGAGTGTAACTGAAGCAAGAGGTAAACCGGGCTGTGCAAATTAATGTTTATCATTGCTGAAAAGCCTACAGTGTTTATAATCTTGCGTCATCAACTGGATGAGATGCGTTTGCGCAAATATTCCTTTAAACAGACAAAAACTACAAAGGAGAAGAAAGAGATAAAAAGATAAAGAGAAACTACGATAAAAGGGAAAAAAGAAGAAGGACAGGGTAGCGAGGCTCAGCGTTAAAACGATCGAGAAAGAAGAAGGAGAGCCTATAGACACACATGCACACACGCCGTCTCGATGGAATCGGGCCAATAGGATACACTATCTTTTCCCGCTCTTCGCCCTCTTTCGTATTCGTTGCTCCTTATTTCTGGCTCCCTTCTTCTCTCGACTTGCAATGAAGTTAGCGAATTTAAGAAACTCTTCAAACTGATAATTTTCGTTAGCTCAAAATGAAAGATCAAGATCAATATTTCCGTTCTTGTATTGAACTCCATAATCCTAAATACAAGAAACTGGAACCAAACCGGATATCGGGGGTGGAATCAGATTCGTTATTTTATCCGTTATGACTTCTACAATCTGTTCGAAAACTATGTCATATTCCGGGAGATCCTTTTAATGTCATTTTCTACACAGACTAAATAGCGAAAAAGTTTCACATTAGATTTATTTAAAAATTTTTTTTTTTTTTAACCTTATACCCGAATTTATGTCAAATTTTTTATATGTTATCGTATTTACAGTACATTTTCGTTAAGAACCTGCTTTAACAACAGACCCTCCGCACACGTTCTCGAATTCAAAATTTTTAAGATTTTATGGGAATTTATATTATTTTAATAAAGAAGGTTTCCACTTTAGTAATTATAAAAAATAATAAATATGGGTAAATTAAAACGCAATAAAAAGTATTCTTCTAAAACGTAATCAATTTATATTTTTACACTTATCAACACACCAAGGTAGCGTGATGTGCCAAAAATCGAAGAAAATAGAGGCCGAATAAAAGAGAAAAGCAGGCAGAGAGACAATTCACGTGGCACAGGCTCAGGCTGGCGGCCGTACAGGCTCTTTCTCTCTATCGCACACACGTACACTCACACAGAGCGAGCCAAGGGTGGGAGTTGTTTTGGCGGAGGTTATTTTCCGGGCGGACGACTTTGCCGGCTCGTCTAGAGACGCTTGGATTTTAGGGCCTCTCTCTCTCTCTTTCCTCTTCTCTCCTGCCTCCGTCGCCACACTACTTTTTCTCTTTTCACTGAAGCGCGTTATTTCGCTGGCTCGATCTCGCTCGGCTCTGCAGGCGCTCGCCTACCTACCCTCCCTCGTCTCCTCTCTCTCTCTCACCCCCTCGCACAGCACTCGAAGATAATCTCTCTTCGAGACTTCTATAGGATTCTATCGGACATTCATTAGGGGGGAAGGAAAGGGGGCGCATTTGCAATGCGATCCCATTCGCTGCTCAATGATCTACGTTTAATTGTATCCACTCGTTTTTTTTCGCTCTTTCTCTCTTTCTCTCTCTCCACTCCGCCAACCTCCTCGTCGCCGTCGGCGGTGGCAGTAGCAACGTGCCCCCCTCCACCTCCGCCTTGGTCTCGTTATTCAACGCTCTCTCTCTCTCTCTCTCTCTCTCTCTCTCTCTCTCTCTCTCTCCGCGGAAGCGTCGGTCTTTTTATCTCAAGAGGGGGCTGATCGCGCGCTCGGCTGAAAAACATACGCACGTTTAATTAACGAGTGTACGGCAGTAGCTGCCGAGTTTTAACCTTCCTCTGTACGCTTCGTGCTAATTAGCTTTTTATATTTAGGCTGTAACGGTGATTCGTAATCCAGAGCATGAGCAGAATTAGCTAACTGAATGCAAACAGTATGCTTGTGAGTCGTCCTTTAAAAAAAAAAAAAAATTCGCTATAATTATTTAAATAAATATATCCGTATATTTTTCTCGTTCTAATTTTAGCAGCTGTTGAGGTATTTTATTCTAAATTCTGAATCCAACCCAGAAGCATACAAATATTATTTATCTTTTCATGAAATTTTCGCGCATAAATGGATAAAATTTAACGATTTTGGTTTGATAAATTATAAGAAACTCTCAAAAATAAACGAAAACAATCTCACAAACGTTCCCTCCCATCTTCACGAACTGTAAATCGTTACTTTACAAACGTTACCCTCAAAGCGAGCGCCGTCGATACATTTTTAAAACGTTTCCTTGCTTGCACGCGTATGCTGAACGCTCTCCTGCCTCGCGAAAAATCGAGCGGCAAAGTAGAAAATTATAAATTGACGAGAGAGACGGTGAGCGGCCTAATCACGGGTCATTTGCTCAATGGGAGGAGAGAGAGAGAGGGGGGGGAAGGGACGCACGTTATAGTCGCTCTTGCAAAGAAAAATGTCGACACCGAACCCCTCATTCTCTGCGCCAGCTGTAGCGGCCATTACTTTGTCATTTTCCTTCTCCCTCGCGCGCTACTTCTCTCGCTCTCTTACTCTAGAAACTCTGGAGAGAACATCTTCGACGACAGAGTGTGTGCACATAATATGGTAGTTTGGGAGGATATGTGAATTTCCAAAATTGATCGGTAAACTTCACCTCATGAAAACATAAGATGTAAGAATATTGAGTGGAAATCGATGGTATTTGAGAATGAATATTTAGAAAGCTTTACGAAATAATGATGACCTTCTTTCTTTTATTTTCCCGTTAGAATTTATTGTTATGTTGCCATCAAAAATGTATATGTTCATTTCTCATGTTTTAACAATAGTATATTGAATCGACCAGGGTTTTTTAAATAGATTTTGTAGAGATATGAAATTATTTAAAAACTTGCATTATAATTTTGTAGAAAATTTATTTATATACTGTCGAATCGTAAAATAGTTTAAAAAATTTTATAAATGTATTCTAACCGAGAGAGAGAGAGAGAGAGAGAGAGAGAGAGAGAGAGAGAGGATTATTTTTAAATCATTCTAAAAATGTTCTAAAATCTAACTTTTGCTTTGAGAATTACGATCGTGTTAAATGACTTGTTGTTTATTCAATAATTTTAACTTTATATTCTGAGAGAACTTAAAAATATATATACTAAAAATTTCAACAATATTTATTAGAAATGTTTTTATAAAATAAAATATCTCGAAAGTCGAGATGCGATTAAACTGTCTACGATACGTTTATTATACATGGATCAATCAATACTGATGTCATTTCTAAGATCGATTAAAAATATCCACACGCTAAAGTGCTTACGTAGCATGTTTAAATGTGACGAGTATATCAAAATAAACATTAAATTTCTGTCTCGACTATATTAGAAATGAATCATTATTTAAATTTACGAAAGTCACACGCACAGTACTCTCTAATATATATTTTCGACAGTCGTTCGTGTCGCCGTCGTCGTCGACGACGACGGGACTGCTCGCTTTTCAAAATCCGTGATGACGGATCGGAAAATAGTATATGCGTGGATGCACCCACACATGCTTGCGCTGGCCATTATCTCGCGAGCGAGAGAATGCGAGGTGTGGAGAATAGAGGGGACGGAGGTGGATGACGATGCAACGAAAAATCCCCAGCGAGTGCGTCGAAAAATGGAAAATCACGCGCGTCGATATTTCGAGCAGTGGACGCATTTAGAGAGCTTAAATTCGTGTCGTTCGATTCGTCCTACGTATTCAGGGGGGGGCGGTGATTTTACGTTTTTTTTTCTTCTTTTTTTTATCATTTGATGGATCGATTTTTTCGTTCGAACTAACAAATGTACGTGCGCAATGGAAAATTGCTCTATTTGTGATGCTTCAATTGGAGCTGTTGGTATATTTTAATAAGAGGGTAACGAAAAAAGAAGAAAAAAAAACGAAATTACGTTTACTTATTGTAGTGCGATGTAAAAAAGTATTTAAACTTCATTAAGAAACGAATTGGTGGCTTGTCTACATTCTTTTTGTCAAAGGCGACCTTACCCTGTCAAATGCTCGTACACCATTCGGAGTAATAGTTCAAAACAAATCATCTCTAAAAATACAACCCGCACTCTCTCCCGTCTTTTTCGGAACGACGAACTGCGCCACAGAACACACATACAGACTATCTCCTTGGTACAGCACCCAAGCACGCGAGCATCCACAAACTCGAGGAAAAAATCCCTTCGCACCCAAAGCCCGCGTAAACGTCTTAAAAGTTTTCAAAAGGCTCTTTTCCTCTCTTTCCTTCTCTCTATCTTTCACTGTCTATCCCCGTCGTTCTCTCTTACCCTACTAGTACTCCTTCTCTCGACCACTCGAAATCCCTAAGCCGATTCGATTTTGCTGGATTGCTCGCTGGAAAACCTTTTTCTCTCTCTTTCTCTCTTACCCATGAGAAAGCCCGAAGAGTGAGAGAGCAAGCTGAGTTTGATCCATTCAGGGAGCGCGAGAGTGAAAGCCCGAACCCCGATAAGCGCGCGCGGGCGCGGCCTCCTGCTCGTTATTATACGTATTATAACGAGACGGCACTCGGAGATGGGGGCCAAGCGTAGAGTGCTCATATTAGCGAAAAAGAGGAGGAAGAGAAAAGGAGAAAGACGAGGGGGGAGGGGGGGATATATAACTGCGTCCGAGAGACCATTATCGCGCTGCGCTTTGAATAATTTACCAATTATAAACACGAGAGATGGAAAGGGGAGTGTGTCCCTCACCGAAACAAACTCGCGCTCGTTACAACCTTTACCTCGAGCTCTCTCTCAAACAGAAAGAGATTAAAGGATCCTCATTTTTTCATGCGGATAGAAGAGGTTTCGCGTATCCCTTTCACTCTCTTCCTCTTCCGTTTCTCTTTTTTTTCTATGTTAGGGTGAATCCGCATCGTTGTCTTTTATATACGAAGCCGCAGAGTCACTGACTGACGCTTGTTTCCGCATCTCCCGATCGGAAGTAACGATGCGACTTTGCGCCGTGTGGAGGGGAGCGAATAGAGTTTTACACTCGTGTACGTATGTGTGTGTGTGTGTCTGTGTATCTAGCTAGCGGGCAATTTCGTCCGATCGCATCTCCGAGGAAATCAGGATGCGATAAGAGACGGAGCGACGAGTGGGAAGAAAAGAGGATGTAGCAGTGGAACTGAAGCCGGAGTGTTTCGGAATGACGTTTTCTTGGTCAATATATTTCGAGCAGATTCACTTCCCTGGTTCCCGAACTAGTCATAATATTGTTTCCGATTTTAAAAATGTTAATATATTCAAAGTTTTAAGGTCACCAGAAATGTAGTTAGTATAATATAAACGAGTATTAAATCTCTGTATTTCGACTTACTGTTCCGGAAAAATGTTTTTCGAGATCTCTTCATTATACTATATACACAATGCGCATATATACAGCCCTCATTTACAGTCGAACGTAAAAATAAGTCAATCCACATTTCCCGTGATAATAGAGTAAAAACAGAGGATTCGAGAGCGCGCGCACGTGAAAAAGCTCGCGCCATTCTTCTTTTTCTCCGCGTGCGGAGACTCCGAAACGAGACCATTTACGGGTGAACCCGAAGAGCAGCGAAAAAGAAAGAAAGAGAGAGAGAGGGGAGACAGAAGAAGGAAACGAGAGAGAGAGGAGGGATGAGCGGAAAAGAGGGAGATATATAGAGAAAGAGAAGCGAAGAAGAAGCGATCCTCGACTGACCCGGATAATTTACAAGTCCATTATATTCGGTTTTCCACGACGAGGCTTTTACGAGCGTTTGCCCCGCGCGTGCTCCTTCGCTAAGACTATGCTCGTAAACTGGCCGAAAGAGAGAGAGAGAGAGAAAGTGAACGAGAATGTGTGTGTATATGTATCCGAGAGTTTCTCGCGATTAACGCATCGCTGAGACTTACCGAGAGCCACTGTAATGAAGTTGATAAAAAAAATGTGTTGGTGGATTCGTTTCGTACGTCTAGGAACTGAAGCGAGTTTGACAAATGGATTTTAAGAATCTTTCCGAAGTTTCGGGTATGTTACTAAACTGGGCCGTGAAAGATGTTCTTAAATAACTCGGGAGAATAATTAGCTACGAGCGTTTCAGAACTTATTTATTAAGTTATTATGTAGTTTTGATATGTAATTGTACCACCTGATGTTGAGAATTTAAAAAATGGTTCGTTAGTGTGCACAAACAATAAAAGAATACCAGAAACAATATACTCAACGCGGCCCTTCACACTTCCACTTTCTTCTAAAAACGAAACTTGCAATTTCGCGCTCTTATACGGGCTACTTTACAAAGCGTTCGTGCAGCCCGGCTATATACTCGTACATAGCTCTAACAAAAATCGCTGGCGCGCAAAAAAAAAACAGCACTCTCTAGCCTAACTTCTTTTTCTCTCATCGCAGATCCACGCCACGGTAAAAAGAATGAAAAATATAGCAGCAGTGAGTTAGGTTAAAATGAAGAAGACGCGTTCGACTTTCTGTACGTACGCGTATATAACACGCAGAAGCGTAAGGGGGATGGTAAAGGCAAGGCAAAAAAGTTCGCGTCACATCGATTTCGCGCGAGAGCGACAACTACACTGCTACGTTGAAAAACGAAGAAACAAAAGAGGAGAGAAAGAGAAAGGGTGAAGACGAAATGCGCGGCAGCAGCAGCAGCAGCAGCAAGTCGGACGCAGTACATCTGTAGAGCGCTTTTACGTGCACACACCGTGTGCGGCCAAAAGGGAAGAAAAGACGAAGAAGAACGAGAGTGGAGCGCGCAGCCGCAGCGGTGCCACGCCGCACACACTGCACGCTATACTGACAAAAGCTCGACATTGCGTAACTCACACGTAGCAGCAGTATAGCAGAACGTTCCTGTATACTATATACATACATATATATATATATACACACCACCACGCGACTGACCCACATACACGTGCTTTATTTAAACCGGTTTCGCGCTCTCGTCTCGCCGCCGTTGCCGCTACTGCTGACGACTACGACGAGCTTTTAGAGTTTCAACTTTCGCGCGCGGCCGAGCGGCCGAGAGCCAGCGAGCCGGCAAAGAGGAGCACGAGCGTGAGGCGAGAGAAAAAAAGACAGAGAGAGAGAGAGAGAAGAAGAAGCGAGTGAGAAGAAATAAGAATAAGAGTGTGGGAGAGAGAAAGAAACAGACTCGATGACGTCTCCACCGTCGCACCTCGTCACTGTCTATCACGCAGGGGATTTCTTTTGGGTAACGCTACAAAACAAACGGATCACCAAAATACATCTATGATTCATTTCCGTTTGGCATGCTTCCGATACAAGCTCGTGCGTACGCTTCATCTGTCCTCCCCTTTCTTTTTTTTTGCGTTGTAGTATGTACTACTACTACTGCTAACCATGTGTGTGTATTAAAAAGAGCGGTAACCTTTCGAGAGAGGGACGGCGCGAAAAAGCTGCTCGTCACCGCGTCTGACACACATTCTTGTCGTTTTGAGAATTGCGACTGATGGGGGACGGGAAAACCGCCCGCCTGCCTGTCGATTAAATTAAAATTGCGTTTGGGATTGACGTTTATTGTACGCGTTACCAAAATAAATGTATATATACTTGGCAAGAATAGAATTCAATTATTCGATTCTAAATGAAAAACTAAAAAAAAATACATACACCTCCAAGAATAAATTTTCAATTCTATCTATAAAACAATAATTTTTTCTTGCTTAAAAGTATCTATATACATAGTAGCTACGTTTCCACTGCTGCGAAAAATTTCTCAGCCCGCGTGCGCGCACCGTCAACTTTTTATCAAGCTCGAGGTACTATACAAGCTCGCTCGTCCATCCCCATTCGTTTCGCCCTTCGTCTATCCGGCAATTTTTTCGCCTGCCTCTCCGCACCTGCACGCATTTCTCGCGTATAAGAACTTTCTCCCGTGGAGGAGAGCACACGTGTACGAAGCACCGACAGCAATCAATCAGCGGCTTTCAAACATTCATAGACGCGCGCTTCCTCGTGTATGTGTATATGTGTACACTCGTAGCACAACAGCAGCGCTGCAGCGTCACGCCAGTCGACGTAAAAAAAAACACAGAGAGAATGAAAAAGCAGACGAAGAAGAAGCAGCAGTAGCAGTCGGGGAGAATACACGCATGCGGACCGGCGCGTATATATACGGGATTTCCATCGATATACCAAACTCTCTTTTTCGCGCGCTCGCGACGAATCTCTCAAGAGAGAGCAAAACTTGCCTCTCTCCCTCTCTCTCTCTCTCTCTCTCTCTCTTTCTCCAGTGTGTGCCCGTCGCTCTCACGGGACGTGCAAGCTCTCCCCTCTATATATCGCGCGTGTATATACCTGTAGAAGCGCGGAATTTTCGAGTAGCAGCGTGCAAGAAATGTGCGACTGCGCTCTCTCGGCACGTATATATACATATACACAGACAGCCTGTGCTGCACGCACCTACTTTGCTTCCACACCCTATGGCGACCCAAGAGACTTTCCCTCCGTACATCTCCCATCGCCGCCAACACCTATACTCTCTCATCCTTCTTGTCGGTCGCGAACTCTCTCTCTCTCTCCCTCCTCCTTTTCTCGTGCGGAAGGTAACACGGGCATTTTGTCGATTCGACGTGCGACTATTCTCCGTTCTCTCCCCTTTCTTTTTTTTGTACCTTCCTCGCGCGACTTTGCGAAATTCCGATTATCGTACGCGCGGGAGGAGAGTGCGGGCGAGGTGCAATGGCTTCTCGCTTCGTGTATATATAGAGCTGTGAAACGGTATGGGAGGAAAAGGGGAGGGGAGAGAGAGGGAGAACGAGCCGAAAAGAATCTTAAATGCTCTTGTCGGGAAATTTTTTTGCAGCCTCCCTTCGATCCCTCGGGGAAATTGCATTAGAGAAGTAATGGGGATTCTGCTCTATATGCCTCGACACTGCTTCGGGCGAATTAAATTTCACGTGCATGATGGTCCTCTGAATAACGAATGGTCGTGATGCCGAGTGTTGGATACGCTCAAAGGATCGTTTGCTGAATGTTCGCGAATTAGTTTTATGTTTATTTTACGAGGATAAGTTACGGAAAAGTCTTCTTACAACTTTATCAAATTCCTGTAAATACACTATATAGATAGAACAGGAAAAGAAAGTTTCAGTTTTTGATGAATTCTAGTAATTATATAAATGTCTTAATTAGTGTTAATCTTTTTTAAGGAATCTCTAAAATATATTATTTAAAAACTGTATTTACATTACATGATTTTCAAAAACTTTCTAAATAAATAAAACATCAAACCAAATTCATTCTAATTTGATGAATATCATGATTCTTTTCATATCCCAATTACTGTAAGAGAATATTCTTGCCTTCTCTTAACTGCACTATAAATGGGATACTATCTTTTTCGGTTTCTGTTTGTCAGCGCAACCCCTCTTGAAGAAGCACAAGGAAAGAAAACGGCAAAGCCACTTGAAAATTTAAGCAGGTATAGTCTGAGAGTGACACATACGAATTTTCCGGCTTGCATTTGATTCCCGAAGGCTACTTTCGCATACAATCGCATTATTTAGATTTCCGTCCCGGAGATGCCGTCGCTGCCACCTACCCCATTTCTTCAGTACGCTAGCGTTCGGAAAAAGCGGCTTATCGCCCACCCCCACCTCGCACGCCTCGTATAAACACCCATACACGCGCCTGCACGCGCACTCGCAAAAGCGTAAAACTAGCAAGTGAACGAAAGAGAGAAAGAGATAGAGAGAGAGAGAGAGAGAGAAAGCGGAACGCGAAGTTTTTGCGAATTCCGATTTAGCGAATGCAACGCGAGCGAGTGAGCGCGCGATCTCCCCCCGGATGAGAGCGAAATTGAAAAAGTTACGAGTTTTCTTTTCGTACGATTGCCCGGGTGCACGCGCGCGCGCGCACGCAAGCGTATACGCGAACGACCGAAGATGGAGAAATTCAGGTCTTTTTCTACGGATGCGTGGTTCAGTATCGTATGTATGTGTACAAAAAATCTCACCTGGCGATCGCATTTATTTTTTTCTTTTTTTTCTGCCTCGTTCGTACAATGCTCGTAGAGGAAAGGTGTAAAATAGTAGTATACAGAAAGAGAGAGAGAGAGAGAGAGAGAGAGAGAGACTACGCGTAATTATGCCCAACGTATCGTTAATCAATACCTCAATGAGACCCAGCGCTGCTGACCCGAAACGGCGTGATTAAAGTTTGCCACGAGCGCAGATGTGTTATTTACTCGGTAAAAGAGAGAGAGAGAGAGAGAAAGAGAGAGAGAGAGAGAGAGAGAGAGAGAGAGAGAGTGGGGATGGAGGATTTTTTCCTCCCGATTTCCTGCGAGTAAATTTAAATAATATGTTAATTAAGACAGGCCGAGGACCGTGCAAACGTGAAAGCACAGTTCACACACACACACATAGCCCGCTGTAAATTGGAAAGATTTATGTGCGTGGAATTGCTTTGCAGTTGTCGCTTTTAACAAGTATCTCCGAGTGACAATGCAACGGTATATTCTGCAACTAATTGCGATGCGATATAGTCTGGTTAAATAATAGTCATACAGATGAATAAGCCACCTGCGATCAATGATGTACTGCGAATTACTTGTATTAAGTATAAGTTTACATTATTTTTTAGCACGGTGAAAGTTACATAAGCATGATTACTTCATTCTAAATGCTTATATTGTATATAATTTAAAAAATGATATTATATTTTGCTTATTACTTGTCATCTTATTTACATTCACTTAAATATAGTTATAATTATATTATAAATAACGAATTTCTGACCATTAAAAAATTGACCGAAACCACAAATGTTACCGACAGCACGTAATAACTTCGCTTCCCACCATAAAAGCACATTTTATTTCAAATATTCATCGCCATCGAGGGAAAAATTTTTCACCGACAAAATCTCAACGCCGCCTTCATGCACCCATTCATGGCTGGACTTTTTGATCGGCCAGCGATTTTTCCCCAAAATTTTTAATCTTTTCGTAACTATAACACGGAGCCGTCTCGTAACGACGTATACATACGTTCGATCTCCCTCTCTTTATAGTCATATATACAGTGGCGATTGGTGCGTACAAATGGAACCGATAGCCATCCGCTACGTGATCCTTAACTAACACTCCAATCAGCGCGCACTCGCACGCGTCAGCGAGTTCAAAAGTATCCCCTCTCTCTCTCCCTTTCACGTGTGACGCTGTCTCTCTCTCTCTCTCTCTCTCTCTTCTCTCGGTTTCCTGCGTGTGACCCAAGCGACTCTGAACCGCGAAAACGAATTCCGTGGCAGTACGAGTAGAGGAGCCTGGGTCACGTTCGTTGGCCGCGCGCACGCTCTTTTTTTTTATCAACGCTATCTCGCACGGGATGAGACGCCGCAATGAATGTCGAATCACGTGAATGTCGAATATTGCGTGCACGCGGGCGTGCGCGGGAAATACAGGAAATTCGGAATTGGCGAAATTTGTAAAACATTTTTCTACAAAAAACTAACATTCGCACAAAACGCGTCAAATTTTCGATTGCCTCATTTCACATCAGTTTCAACTTTTATCAAATCGCAAATAGATATAAAGCATTCAAACCATGGTATCCCGACTTACCCTATACCTACCCCGTCTTGCCCCACCTTCCCCGATACCGATACTT
>JAYJLV010000046.1:20737670-20753790 GCA_036873485.1 Torymus texanus
GGTGAAAAATACATTTTTAAAATTAAAATTTTTCTCTTGTATATACGATTATACATGTGGTATATAGGATAAAAAAAATTTAATATAGCTTTTTCACTCGCGTAAAATAAAAACGCGACAACGAATCGGACCATTAAAACATCAGACATGAAATACGTATATATACAAAGCGAAGGAAATTGAGAAAAATTTTAACGAACATTTCCGAGAGCTCTTTTAAAACTCGAGACTTATACTCGCTAGCGCTCTAACCCACGCTCTCGCTTCTAATCCTCGCAATCGATACGCGGACCCTCTCCTCTCTCTCCCTCTCCTCTCTCTCCCTTCCTCTCCTCTCTTTTCAGCCCCAAGCTACACGGCGGTGCGCAACGCAAAAAAGAACGGTCCAACGGTATACCCAACCCTCAGCGCGCGTTCGCGTAAAATAAAGCCACGCAGTAGTAGTAGTAGTAGTAGTAGCAGGCACGGTATATAGCGCTGTGGCGAGAGAGAGAAATATATAGCTCGCGGACGAAACGTGTGTACGTACCTATACGTTATATATATATATATATAGAGACATACATATATACGTTAGCTCGCGGGCAGGCAAGCGCGTGGAATCGATCGAGCCACTTAGAAATTCGCGAGGCGTCCGCGCACGTGGCGAAACTGCAAGAGACTGCCCCTCCTGCTGCTGCCGGCGGCGGCAGCAACTCAAAGCAAGCGACGCGAGAGAAAGAGTCAAAAGAGAGAGATGAAGAGAGAGAGAGAGAGAGAGAGAGCTGCTGCAGGAATCATTCCTCTCAGAGTTTTGCTAGAGCAAAAGTGGCTGGATAGGAGAAGAAGGAGGAGGAGTGGAAGAGAAGGAGGAGGGTACATACGTACGTACGCTCGCGAGTGCGCGCATGAAATACGGGATGCAGGCTTGGCCGTGCTGGCGGTCTTACCGAATTAATGGCTGTCATGCTGCCAGTTCGGACTGGATCTGGGTCCGCTAGCCCGCTGTCACTCTGCAATGAGAAAAATTCATACGGTTTAGTGATGAAGCGTCATTTTATGATTTTCTGAATATACATATATATGGGGTTTGTCATGGTTTTGGAGAACAACAATAAATATAATCAAGCAAAAGCATATAACTCTCGTTATTATAAACAATCAGCAGTATAATATATTTTTTTAATATGTATAGTTTAGTATTATAGAAAATTTTTCCACTGTCTTCGTTCAAACTACAAATCTACTCCATTTGGGATTCATATATATTTCGAAAGTATACACTATCACAACGGGATTTGAATTTTTCAAAGCTACGATACGTAGAGCGGCTACACATATGCTCGCAAATTTACGGGTCACTTTGAAGTAATGTTTTACACGACAGTTTATAGTATTAGGGCAGGTATAAAGCCCCGAATCGTTCCCGAGAGAGAGAGAGGGAGAGAGAGAGGAAGAGAGAGGAAGAGAGAGAGAGAGAGAGAGAGAGATGGTTGGGGCGCGAATGAGCTGTAAGACCGACCGGAAGCTGTCTCATTTTCCACGGGCAAACTGTACGCAAGGGAGCAATGCGGGCACAGAGGGTCGTGCGTCCGGCATGCAACGAGTTGCTATCTCGTGCTCCGATTTTCGCGAGATCTGTGCGGTTGCACCTGTTAAACAGTCACCGCGACAGGTATCATGTCAATGATCTGATCTGGAGATGTAGGAAGTTGGTAAGTGTGCTTTGTCAATGTGTTCTAAACAGTTGCATCTATAGTCATGGACAGTTGCTAAAATTATACATTATTTTACGGTTTCTTAGTTAATAAAACGGATCGATTAAACTAGCATTATGGTTGAGAACAGAATAAGCATTTAAATATATCCACGGAAAAATATCAGAATTCTTCTCATGAAAAATGTTATAATCAAATTCATAGTCGTCGTCAGGGAAGGAGAGAGGACGAGAGAATAAAAACATCCCCCGCGAGCGAGCCAACGAGATTATATGCATAACTCCATCGCGAGAGCCGCGGCGGCCGAATGTCATTTCGCGCTCGACTTTGCAAGAGCCTTATTTCACGATCGTTAGCCAGAGTCAAAAGATGCTGATTTACCGGAACAAAACGCAGCGCGCGGGCACGGCTTCGCCTATCTTTTCCAGCATAAGAAGAAGGAGAAAAAGAGAGAGAGAAAAAAGGAAAATACCACGGGAACCGGGGGGAAAAAAAGAAGAGAAACCCGCGAGGAGGGGAAATAAGAAGCTTCCGCGCGTACTTCCCCTTATTCGAGTTAAACGCGGCGAGAGAATCGTGGAATGACTTACGTTTGGCCGCTGCCGACGCTTCACCGCACCGTAAAACTCAAGAGAGAGAAAAAAAAAGAGAGAGAGAGAAAAAGCACGCAATGTTGATAATTAATGCGAGAGAGAGAGAGAGAGAGAGATAGAGGGACACGCGGGGAGCGCATGAGAAGGGCGTCTAAGAAAAATTTCCGCGGCTTTCCCCTCGTCTACCGGCCACGCGACGTTACATTTTTCAAAAGTGCTCGGGCGTAATTAAAATTATACGATCTTAAGGGTGGACGACAGGGTGCCGCTGAAATTTCTCGGGGGGTCGCAATTTTTTTTTAAGTGCCTCTATTAAACCGGATTCCTTTTTGCTGGTGGAAAGATCGAGAGCGCACGAGGCGCGAAAGTGTCCTTTGAAAGATCAATTAGTTATTTATGCCGTTTTATGGTCGATTTACGGGCCGCCGGGACTTTGCGGAAGGGAAGAGGAAGGCGACGACAGCGGGGGCGGGTTATGAATTTAATCAGAAAGGATGAAAACTTTGCTATTAGTGTTATGATGCGATAATTCCGAATCCCGGTATAGTAGTCTTATTCAATAAGCTTCCCATCCGGCTACACTTCATTTTTTTTAGAAGAAGTTTGATTTAAGAGCTTTATTATATATTTTTTTAATATTATTGTGGAAAATTTCAATGATTAATATCTGGAACCACAAAAAAAAATATAAAAACATACTTATATACTATATAATAAGAATAGTATAAGTGTTGCAGATTATAACGTAGATGTTAAAGAAGACGCGAAAATTCACTTGATTAAAAAATATTAAAATATTTAGCAATATTCTTGTCTAATACATTTAAAAGTTTTTTAATTACTTTCCAGCGCGCAATGTTCGATTTCGAAATTTATACGAATTCAGTTATGAATCGATGGAGGGAAAAACTGTATACGAAAGAACGTCAGAATTAAAAACTTCGCAAAAAGTTAAACTTTCCAATAGCGTCAGACCGTACTCCCGCCAGCTGTGAATCCAACAATAAACCCAACCAGTATTTTTCATCAGAAAGAGAGAGAGAGAGAGAGAGAGAGAGAGAAAAGGAGAGTTGAAGGTAAAGTGAAAAAAAAAGAATGGGTGAAAGGTGCGCGTGGTGGCGGCGCAACGGCAGACGGATGAGAAAAAAAGAATCTTGGGTGGAAAAAAAACGAGAGAAAAGTGAGAAAGAGCGAGGGAAAGAGACAGAGACAGCAGAGAGAACGAGAGAGGGAACCGGAGTGGATCCGGAGAAGCAAGAAACTACCGAGCGAGTTCGCTCCTTCGAATGAGCGCGCGCAAGTGGAAAGCGAGCGCAAGCGCGCACCAGCGACGCAGCAGCAGCAGCAGAAACGGCAATGGTACAGAGAGGTAGAGAGAGAGAGAGAGAAGAGTAGGAAGAGGAGGGAGAACAAGAGAGGGAGCAAGCGAGTCGCGCAGATGATGTGCAGCCGGCGCGAACGGCCACCGCAGAATGAAAATGCTCGTAGGCGGAAAAAGCGAGAGCGAGAACGAGAGAGAGAGAGAGAGAGAGAGCCCGAAAAGAGAACGAGAAATATGCGATGGAAAGAGCGAGCGACACACTGCACAAAAGCGAGCGAAAGGGCGAGCGCCTCGCGCAGTAGTAGTAGCAGCAGCAGCACCGTTGGAGCGGAAAGCGAACGAAGGAGGCAACGTGCAAATGTCGTTCGGAACTTTGATCGTAAAACAGGCTGCTCTGCTAGGAGAAAGAGTGCGAGTCTGAGAGAGGAGGGAAAAAAAAGTATATAGTCGACGTTCGAGTATGCGTACATATGTATGTGTGTGTGCATTCGTCTTGAAACGCCGCCAAATCGGTTATGCGCGAATAAATTTCCGTGTCAAACTTGGGTAAAAACGTATATACCCTGCGCGCGCGTACACACACGCCCCGTGGGAAGTTAGAACCGAGATATAGGATGGAAAGAGAGAGAGAGAGAGAGAGGGAGAGTCGAGTTTGGAGTATGTCCCGGCTGCGTGTGACTACTGGTGCAAACACTATACCTACATCGCTGCCGGGGTAATCGGTAACGCGCGAGCGGACGAGTCAGTGACCCTTTGCCTTATGATTTCGGATGGGATTCGAACGATATGAGCATTTGGTTTTTATATATAGAAGTTCGAAACTTCAGGTGAAGCGAATGAATATCTGTATATTTCACCGTTCAGAAAAAAAGTAATCTGACGAGAAAGCTCATCCGTCGAGTATAATATATAAATGTGAATATTTCTCTAAAGTATGAAAATATTTTTTAAAATTCAGAAACACAAATAAATGTATATAATGTGTTATTGAGAAAAAGTCGCCAATAAATTATATAGGATGATAAGGGCTTTTGCCTCTGTAAGTAAACATAACTGCCATTATACTGTCAAATAATGTAGAATCATTGAAATAAATTAAAATTTGATATTCAATAACCGGCTTAAAGCAGTATTAATATCTACTCGATTTCTATCCCTTATAGCGATTGCTCCCCCTACCGTGGCAATTCACTCGCTCTCCCCTTCCGCATTGCCAGGACGATCTCACAGTGAGGAAAATTAATTTTATGTTAATTTACCTCGACAGGTCTGTTCGGCAAAGCGCGCGCGCACCCACCAACCCTGAAAAATCGCACGAGGATTTCCAATTTAACTTGGCCACCGGCCGCAATCGATTCGATTTCTCGTTATGCATATTCAAAGTTTCCCTTACCACCTCCCACACTTCCCCCCGTATCCCAGGCCCTTTTACAACTCCTGCTTTTGGCAGAATCGATTGCTATATACGCCGCGCGCGGCCTCGCGTTAATCAACTCTCACACAGCCGTGTCGGTCCACGCTTGTTTGCGATGCAAAATATTTGTTCAAATTTGTTAAAGATGTAAATTATAATGCGCCGCTGTTGCTGCTGAGATTGAAAAGTATACAGCGCGTAGTAGTATGAACGTTGAAGCGGGATCGGCTCGAATGCGCGTGTTTCCGCATATTACGGGCAGAGAGAAAGAGAGAGTTTTTAATTAAAAACACTTGATTACGAGTTCGGTGCACGAGCGTTAGTTTTAATTTTACGCTTAACCCGTCGAATATAATTTTAGCAGGCGCACGAAAATTGCAAATGCGCGCTAAACTCGCCGTTAAACAATGTTAATCGGCAGATATGAAAAATTAATGGGCCAGAGGCTGTGGTTTTGACGTAATCGAAATTTCATTAATGAAAATGGATGTTTGGAAATATATAGTTTAAGACAGACTTTTTTTGATAAATTTAAAAATAGTTTTTAAAGCATTTTAAACTTTAATAATGCTTTTAGTATTTTCATCTATATTGAGACGAGAGACAAAGAGGTTATTTCTGTATTATTTTTAATGCCTCAACAAATTGAGTATTTCCAACAAAACTGTAGAATTCAAAGAACTACAATTAAAATGCGTAATAACTTTATGTAATATAGCAAAGTATAAAGTACGTCTATATAATTATACACAGAACATATTTACTCTATCTGACTCTGTACGAGTTCCATATTCGCAGATGCAACGGTGCATATACTCGGGACAAAAGTTAGGTTCGCCACGTCTTTTCAGGCTCACGAGAGAAAGAGAGAGAGAGAGAGAGAGAGAGAGAGAGACAGCGCATTCTGGAAGTTTTCTAATCCCATAGTTGAACGGCACGTAATGGAATGAAGCTTCTCTACGCCTCTGGGCAGACTGTCTTGCTTAACTAGAGCTGATAGCGCCGAGTTAAACTAGCCGAGCAGAGACATTTTTGGATAAGCCTGTAATTGAACTAGCGGGGAAAATGTATTTTACATGTAAACTTCGGATCGAATTACCGTTTATTACAGCCTTCACCCCCGCGAATTACATCAAGCATTTCCAATAACGACGCGTTCGAACGCGCTGCTGCTGCTGCTATATTATGAGATATAAATAAAAGGCGAAAAAACTAAGAGTTAATTTATTCTAGGGCTATAAAGCAATGAAAGAGTTTATTTGTGAGTAAAATATTATACCTATATATAATGTATATCATATATATTATATAAATTTAAAGAGAATAAAATGCGTGCAGCTCATATCTTTACGCACCGCGCCACAGTATAATAATACATGAATGTAGATAAATGCTATCTATTTTGCAAAGTATATAATCTCGAACTCAATCAAATCATATTCAATGCTTAATTTAGCCCAATAAAGATAGATCAGCTTATCTCTCCTGCGTGCGCGTGACCCTCTACAGACAAGAACACGAGTGACGAGAGCAGCTCCATCAGGCCGGTCGAGCTCTGGTACTATGATAACACATACACACATACCCGTATACGCATCAATGCATTATAAACGCCAAGCAGGCGCGTCGTGCCTGTCTCTCGCAGGCCTGTTTATGCCGCTATACCGCGAGTTGCGCGCGTTCTCGCGCGTAAAAGTACAAAAGCCACGAGGTAGGAAAGAGAGAGAGAGAGCGAGAGAGAGGGAGAGAGAGAGAGAGAGAGGTGAAAGGGCGCAGCGAGGCGAGGCTCGTAAAATCGCGACGACGACGACGCGAGCGCGATAATTTACGAGATGAACCTGGCGGAAGGATTCACCCGCACGCGCCGCGCACACGGCCGAGGTTTAAATAAGGGACTTTTCTTTACGTCGTCGCAGGGTATATAGAAGGAGGAAGTGAGAGCGAAAAGGGGACGGGCTGAAAGTATTATCGAATTTTTTACGAGCGGATTTTTTTTTCTTGAGGATTTCGAAGAGAAGGGAATTTGAATATTTTTTTTGTTAGATATTCAGGTGGCGTGCACGTGAGTTTGAAATCGTAGAGGATTAGGTGGTTGTCTTTGGAAGGATGAATTTTATATTTGTTATTATAAATTTCTTCCTACTGCATTTTAAAATAGTAGTGCTGTTAATTTAGTTGTTGTAATATGAAGGGATGACAGATTTTGGTATACCGGCTTTCTCTCTCTCCCGGTTTTAAACAAATGTTTGGCGTAATATGAATCACTTAACGTAACGTAAATTTGTGCAAAATTTTAGCCGATAAATCTGGATTAACCGAAATAGCCAGCAACTTTAACTTTGCTAAAGTTATAAATTTTCACGTCCGTTTCGTTGAATATGTTATGCATAATTTAATTTAAACCAGTCAAACTAATTATTTCCCGCTAAAGTACGGGTTAACAAAGTTGTACTTTAGAATATTAAAACTAATTTATAATTCTGTACTGTATTAATAACCATGCATGACAATTGAATAAGCGAATTCGTATACGCTCCGACACAATACTACCCTATATGTATATGTACCATTCTTCTCTGTTCTTCACTCGTTCTTTCGAAAAGTGCAATACCCATCGACAAGTATACACGACAACACACGCGTCGAGTATACTGCGACGAGAGAGAAAAAGAGAGAGAGAGAGAGAGAGAGAGAAAAAACAGTCGCGTTTGCGATCCTCCCCCAGCGCGTGTGTGCTTCTGTCGCGCTCGCTTTGCCAAACGGATTAGCTCACGTCTGTGCGGCCGTGCCAAATCCGAGAAGACATCGCTGCTGCTGCTGCTGCTGCTGCAGTAGCAGCACTAGTATAGTAGTAGCGCTGTAACTCTGTGTCTCGCGCATAGTGCGCATGATAAACGCACGCGGCTGAGCGGAAAAAAACAAACTCTATACGCGAGCCGATCTTCTCTCTTTCTCTGTCTCTCTCTCCTTTGCATCGCTCTTTTCACGCTTCGTCTGCGTATATACCTGCGCGTACATACTTTGCACGCTGTTTGTTTGCTCGTCGAGAAATGTTATTGGAAAAACCGTCGAGTTTATATTGCGAAGCATCTTTGCCTTAGCAAAGAAGAAAAACAGATAGAGAGAAAGACCAAAAATTCATATCGTCGCATTCACAGAGGTTATATATTTAGCTTGCTAAGTATATTTTTAGGCCCATTGGATATTTTTATGAACTTTTGTCGCGCAACTGTTTCATTTTGCGCCGTATTTTTTTTTCTCGATGTCCGAGACACTCGAGCTTACAACTTGACTTTAAAATTAGTCGAGAAAGTCACTCGTTTATTATCTCACTCTCTATATAGATTAATGTTTTTGTTATTTCTTTCGCCGCAATGACGCGCATCCACCACGTGTTTAAATTGTCCGAAATATTAAATGACACTTTCCCGCGTGTCTGGCTTCGCATCAACAGGCTACCCCCGCACGTTAAATTCATTAGCTTCGAAAAACTATTAGCGTTTTCAAAATACACATCACGCGCCGCGTCATCATCAACACTCCCAAAACATTATGTCACGCATCGCGCGTACAGAAAAACCCGAGCTAAATACAAAAATCTCTACATGTCTCGTATTATGATTGATGCGTTATTCCCTTTTAAATAACGTCCAACGATGAATCATATATTACATACTCCAAGAAAAGCACTCATATCATCATCCGTCGTTCTCACATCGTTACATTTTTGACGAAGCATATATATAATATTATATATGTGTACACCGCCGCTGCACGCCCATACAGAGCACAGCGAAAATCCGCTCTGCAAAAGGCACACGTCCACCCACGCGTGTGCAGACACGTATATATACAAAAGCTATAATGCGAAACTGGCGCAATGGACAAAGAGCCGGCGGCTGAACGTGGCATAGCTTCAAGAATTTCCACGCGGACAATGTAGACGATGGCACAGCAGCAGCAGCAGCAGCAACAGCAACGCGTGTGTGCGTGTGTGTATCGCCGAGCCTATGTCAAATTTACATGCGCATTGTTCGCTGACATAAATGTCAGGCGCGAACGGACGAACGGGCAGCGACGTCGCGTCCGTCGCTCCACGCGCGGGTGTGTGTATATATATGTATATAGTATATGTGTGCGCGCCCGCGAAAGGGCGACAAGGTCCGCTGCTATACGTGTGTGCATGCTGCAGTTGGCTAACTGCGTTACGCGCGTACGGATCATACAGCAGGATCACGTTGTCGTAAATATTTTAGAGGCGGTCGTCCGGATATCGAGGAGAGTACGTTAAGGTTTTTTCTCTCCCTCTCTCTCTCTTTCTTTTGGCGTGGAATGGAGCGAGGAGGGTATGCGGAACGCGAACCTTGTCAGTTTGACAATATGATTGCGAGTGATAGAAGAGCGAGGTTTAGGTGACTAAGAGGAAATTATTGGTCGAGCGAAATGTTCTTGTTCTATGTCGTGTATATGACGTAGGATATGGATGTTGCGAGCTTATTGAAACGCGTGTATATGTCTGATTTGTAAAACAGCCAAAGTTTTATAATTATAATTCGACGGGTGACAATAATAGTGCGTTTGTATCTGCGCCTTATTACAACGTATACTTTTGTCATATGCGTAATCGGGTTATTTTTGTTCTTTGAGTTGTACACTGTTACTAAGTATTTATCGATACAATTATGTCTTATGCTCTTGTGTCGAAAAAAAAAATTATAGTATGTTTGCGGAATGTTATTTTAATACGAAAATTGTAAATCATTTAGTTTGACGAGCTTGGGTTGAATATAATATGAACAATGTTAATTAAAGTGTAATATACCTACAAGGTTATTTATATACCTGTGTAAAAATAGTCATATTCTAATCAACTCTTCACTTTGACAGTTAAACTACGTGCTCGACAGAAAGGTGATTTAACCATAGTTTCGTAAACTAAATGCATTGATTGAATAATTTTACTTTTATGTAATGCTCAAAATTTAAACATAAAATGTAATAGTATTATATTTGAGGACTGAGAATTTTCAAACATATTTTTAGAGTTGTATTCTATAAACAAGAGTGTTGACGGTCCATATATAAAACGTATAGACTCGCATAAAAGTTAAAGTATATAAAAATGATGCGTAGCTAAAATTTACCATCCTATAATTTTTTCATGTTATCAAAATAAACACCAAGAATGTTATAACTTCTATTTGTAATATGGTCTCTCGCTGACTTTTACCTGTGGCAATGATCTAGATTTTCAAGAATGACTAAGTTTTCTCTATACCAAACAAATCTAATAAAATACTGTGCATTGACTTTGGAAGGATACTACATGAATTTTACGGATAAAACCAAGCGACGGTTCTTGGTAGATGTCGTTATAAAATATACTGACAGCAGTTCCGAATACTTTATTAAAGATATTAACTTTCCGTTTAATACTTTCCCAATGAAAATATATTTGTTAGTTAAGCGAACCAAGGATGTCAAGCCTCCTGCTCATGGGCACTCGATTACGCGAAATCTCGTTTCAAAGCTTTGCACCAAAACGCTTTAAACCTGCCGACGAAAGAAGTAGTGAAATAACCTGGTTGAAAAATGTCCACTGGTCCTTGTAGCGCGCACGTGTAAAAGAATAACGATAATGCAGAAAAATGTCGCGGTCCGACCTGGAAGATAGCGTAATACCTTCAAGAATAGATGTAATACATATGTGAAATAGACGAGAAGGAGGAGGAGGAGGAAAAGGAGATGGTGGGGGTGGTAGAAGTGGAGAGACCTTGCGCACGGAGCCATTTTTTAATATTAAGAGGGCTTTGCGGATGATTTAAATAAGACAGGCGGCGAGCCAGTTGAGAGGAGGGAGAATCGAGAGACAAAGAAGACCTGCAGCCGAGAACGTGAGAGAGAGAGAGAGAGAGAGAGAGAGAGAGAAAGAGCGCGCGAAAGTCGCCGCGGTTGTTCAATTTATGAGGAAACGTCGTCGACGGCTTAACGGTCTCTCCTTGGGCTTGCGCTTTATTTCTTGCTCTCTCTCTCTCTCTCTCCTCTCCTCCTCTCCTCCCTCCCTCTTTGTCCTTCGTTCCCTCATTTTCTTCTTCAAAATGGAAAGGACAAAGGGAAATGTGAAAACGCGAAGAAAGGAACGGCATCCCGTTGTTCTTAATACAGCCTGGGCGTGTATGTGTATTGCCGACGACTCGACTCGAATGTTATCGATGCAGACGTACAGAAAAATGTACAGGTACAGAAGGAGGTTGAGAAAAAAATATTCGTTATGTGATTGTGGAACATGTATTCGTACTTGTTAGCGGTTTCCAAAGTACACAATATTGACCGTTACATATGCAAAATTCAATAATCATAGCCACAATTATTGAGTTTTAGTAATTTTGATGGTCAAAGGAGTACAGATTCGATGTGTAATCAAATTCGTATGTAAAACTTCGTTGTGTCCACGTAATCCCTGTTGTGATTAATTTTCGCGCAAGTCAATATTAGTACTAAATGAGATTTAGAGAACTCCAAAGTCTAAATGCTTGAGTATGGAATTAAATTACACGTGTATATAAACTCATCACATGTTGTAATATTGTAGGAACATCAAAGCGAAATAGAATATATAATTTGAACGTTTAAAAGAATGTAAATTGATTTGGTATTCGATTAAATTGAATGATCGAAAGCTATTAAACCTATAATGAAATATAATAATAATTAAACAACCTCTATAATATTATATATCTAGAATTATCAAAGAAATAGGTATATTTTTGTCTATTTGATTCTACAATGGTAAAAATCTCAGTTTTAATTCCCAGTAAATTTTTTGTAATCGACAATAAATTCATATTTCCAATGTAATCAAAATTATTTAATATCCAATTCAAGCAATCATCGTATACTCTTATCAAACTTCTTTATAACTCCAAAAAAAATACTTTGTTCAACCTTAAAAACTTATGTGCACCTAATGGGAAAAAACCATTTCAAATGAGATTCATTATATTGAGCAATTTAGCGAGCCATAAAAACTAAGATAAATCCGCAGCCTCACTTGTCAATAATAACCTTAACATTTCAATTCTTTCCAGGTCAATCCAACGCTAATTGTCGAAGGGGCAAACGTGACGGCATTAACTCATCACGTTGACATGTAACAGCAGTCGCAGAGCGCGTAAAGCCCGTGAAGAGAACGGGGGCGCAAAAGGGAGAGAAAGAAAAACGAGAGAGAAAGAGAGAGAGAGAGAGAGAGAGAGAGAGAGAGTGAGAGCAAACGGACCGCTCGGGAAAGCGCAAAAGAGAGCGCAAAGAGAAAGAGAGTCAGAGAAAGAGGGAGAGGGAGAGATGGCGGAGCGATACCGGCCGGGCGAGCAGTAAAACTCGGCGTTAACGGGCGCGACGGCCGCTGGATTGGATCCTAGGATATATTTACGTTATCGTCCCGGTATATCGCCACTGCTAGAGCTCACTCCTCCTCATCCTACCTCGCTCGGAGCAAAGTCCGATCGCTTTGCGCCAACTTTCTGAGACTATAAGTCACCTGGTGTCTACTGCAAACTTTCATTAGAGCTCTCCCTCTCTCTCTCTCTCTCTCTCTTCCTCTCCCTCTCCCCCACTTTCTCTCGCAAAATTTCAGTTTCCGGCAGCAGGACTGCTCTCGATGATACACACTCGCTTTTTCGGACTTGCACTCGAAACTATATACTTATGCGCAGCCATGGAGTAGTGAATTTTCCATAGTCTTCTTGTAATCGGCTTCTTCTCGGCCATAATGCGGGCTCATAAGCCGAGACGAGCGGAATAAACGAAAGCAATTAAAGTAACACCGCGCAGCTGGGACGTTCGATCCGTGAGATGTCGAGATGCTATTATATATAAAGCGTTCGACGAGAGTCTTAAGGTTCACCTCGTTCCGTTTTTTTCCTCCTCGTGAGAAAAAACGGTAACAGGGGTAGAGGATTAAAGATGAAAGAGAGCGCGCGGATGATCTTCCTTTTCCTTATTCCCGCGCGAAAGCGAGATATGCCGATTTTCAGTGGAGAGAGGAGTCCGGACGAGAGAATCGATTATCCGTATCCGCCAGAGGTTTAAATAGGAAAGATCGGGTGAGATGGCGAAGAAGAAGTTTGTAAACTTTGTCATTTTTGGGTAGGATGAGGTGAAAGATTTCCACTGTGGTTGGCTCACGGGATTTATGGGAAGCCGATATGCGGGTTATTTTTACAATCACTGATTATTATCAGTAACCTTTATATAGATATGGTTAACCCTATAGCATCGGTTCGGGTATTTTGGTTTTTCGGTAATATTTTTTTTAGATATCCCGCAAATGAGTAGTTTATAGCGGGTTTTACGCAGTTTCTTAATCAGGTTTGTAAATTGTGAAAAATTTGGGTTTTGAATACTAGTAAGAAAGTCTTTAATTATATCTTTGGAAGATGTAATTGAAATTTTCGTCATTCTGAAAACTTTTAGGAATAAGGAAAGAGTGAGTAAATGCTCGTTTGGATCTTTTACACGACTATTTACAATTTTTAGGAATTTTTCATGAAGTGCATTTATAATGAGTTACGGGTACACAATATTGTTACTGTGACTTTGAAATAAATATAAAAATGATACTTTTTCAAATCAATCTTAAAAATTAGTACTAATTTTCACTTTTATATAATTTACACGCCAGATTCGAAAAATATAATAGCAGCGAATTGTCAAAAAGGGTAGTGAAATATTCATAACAAATCTTTTAATACACTTACGTATTCACATTTAAAGATCGGTCAGATTTCACGTGGCTCATGAAAACACATACCTGTAACAAAAATAAGAAAAAATCATTTTATTAAAGGTCTCATTTTCTGGGATAAATTTTTTTTTGTACATATTTTTCATATCTTTTTCACATTCCCTCTACTTCTTTCTAGGTGTATCAATTTCAAATTTTTATCGATCTTTATGAGCAAAACTTAAATATCTACAGTTTTATGATATTCATACAATATAGTATTGAATACCTATATAAAAAGTCCCATACAAATACAATAAATAAATATAAGCATACGCAACATCTCAATCATTTTATCTCCACTATGTTTATCGACCCAAAGACACGCAACATCTTATATACATCGTATTCCAAAAAGCTCGCGCGACAATGTTCTCACTGTGCTCTACTCTGTCCTCCCATCCCATTGGCTAGTCACGCGGTAACCGGGGCACATCGCCTCGTATACAATGTATAGTATAGAAAGCGACGAGCACCGGCTAATCTACGTAAAATCACGGCGCACAGCAACTACAGCGGTGGTGGCGGCGGCGCGCGACTTGATCGATGAGCCGATTGTTGTCGCGGCGCGCCACTAGAATATAATTCCTAGACCAACTCACTCTCTCTCTCTTTCTCTCTCTCTCGCTTACACACTCGCGCCTCTTTAAAATTAGCCCTGCTCTATTAATAAATCTCGGGGCCTAGACTCGCATACGCGCGCGCGCGCTGCTCTTGCACGCGCGTTGGGATAGTCGCGTCCGTGTGCTCTCGAAATCGAGCGAACACGCACGGATAATTAAAAAAATAAATGAAAGACGGGACAAAGTAATAGCGGTTGGATAATTAGAGCCAGAGCGTCGTTGGTCATGGCTATTTTACGTACGATGGCAATTTTAATTTAAAGTCTACGAGCAAAAGCATCGACGTAGTACCTATGGATATCACGCGCCCGCATCACTGCACAGCCGCGCTGTATGTATTATATATATATATATATATATATATATAGTGGCACAAAAGTTTGAGTAGCACGCCGGCTGGAATTTATTGTTATGGACTAGGATGGGAACTTATTAATTATTCCGCGTGGACGGGCATTGTGCGAGCGGCCGACTGAAAATAGTTGATAAAGGAGGCTGCGAGAGCCGCCGAGTCGACGTCGTCGGTACTCGCCAAGTGCCGCGACTTATGAGAGACGGGAGTCAGACAGTGAGAAAGAGAAAGAGAGAAAGAGAGAGAGAGAGAGAGAGAGAGAGAGGGAAGGACGTTTTATTCGTATTGCTGGCCGAAAGATGCATTGCCGTATTGTTCGCGAACGCAAGGCTGCCTTGGCGGATTTCGAGCAGACGCGCGCGCGCGAAAGAGACGGACAGGGAGTATGAGAAGAGGGAGGTGAGAGAGGGTGAGAAGTAGAGTTTCGGGACACTTTGCGCTCCGTGATGCACTTTTCAGCGGGCTTGAGTTATTAGGAACGTCACTTGGTTGAAGAAGATAAAAGATTAGTGACAGATGGAGGATAAAGTCACTTTATCAAAGCGACCTTTCATAAGTTTAGACGTATATATATAATAGACGCATGCGGAAGTTATTATTAAAAAAGAAAAATGATGAATTTACGCTAAATTAATTTCTCTTCTGTATATATTTGTTTTAGAGGAAAAATAAGGCATTAGTGAAAGCAAACTCTTTCCAAGCCTAGTTAAGGCAACGGGCGCTCTCGAGGCAGTAAAACGTATATATCTAAAAATATCTCTTTAACCCCACAGTGTTTTCCTAGCGCCTTTTTCGTTATAGGCCTGTTTAGGAAGCCTCCCCCGGGGAGAAGAAAAGCAAATAGCAATTTCCATGTACAAACTATCGGATTTCTGGTAACAAGTCTTTCGATGACCTACAAAATCGTCAGTTTCTTTTTAAACCAAGCAGTCTAAACTGATACACTTATTATAGATATAATTACTTTCGTATACTTATTAATAAGTAATAACTTATAAATAAGTAATAACTTGATTTGGTAAACTTTTGTATCGCGGACATTAATCTTCGTACTATAGAAAATTTCAATAAGTTATTTTACAAAAGTGGATTTTCTAAAACCTCAGTAATATCGATCTCACACTGTTATTATTGTTCTGAAATAGCTCACGTCACGTCAAAATCATTTTCTTCCAATTCTTCAAACACTGGAGCGATTGTATAACTCATCATAAAATAACGCTTATATACTTAATTCGTTCAACGCCAACCGTATTCACAAACATTCACACACACACACACACACACACACACACACACACACACACACACACACACACACACACACACACACACACA
>JAYJLV010000046.1:20768140-20797254 GCA_036873485.1 Torymus texanus
TTTTGCACAGCACAAAACAAAGAAGCAAACACACGTGAAATCCGCTTACCTATTCCCCCCTCCTTGTGTGTGTGTGTGTGTGTGTGTTTGTGTGTGTGTGTGTGTATATATATATATATATATATCCGTACGAATGATCGGGATTTGAAAGTACGGTATGGGCACTTCCACTTCCTCCTTCCTTCCGACGTGCAAAAATGAAGAAAAACTCGGGGAGGGGGGTCTCCTAACGATTTACTTTAAAATCTCTAACAGTTCGCAATTACGTCGCTGCCGCGGCTATAAAACCCGTGTAAATTGCCGTCGCCTGCGCACTCCTACTCGACCCCCCGCGTAAACGGCCGAAATAATCCGTCGGGCTTGCAATTTTGATTGGAGAGAGCGAGTCGCCGCCACTACCGCCTCTCTAACGGCCTAACGGCGTAGGAAGAGAAGAGAGGAAAAAAAGGCCCGTATATAAGGAGAGTAAAAGGGAAAAAGACGAGGATCCGGGCCGGTGCGAGAAATCCTCCGTAAATCGAGGGATTTTCCCTCTCCCTCCTCTCTCTCTCTCTCTCTCTCTCTCTCTCTGTCTCTCTCTCTCTTTCTCTCTCGATGAAGGGGACATATACTCGCGTGTAGCTCCCTTAACGATCTTAACTAGCCACGGTAGCAGCGGCCGATGTACACAGAGCACGGGGCCATTGCCACTACGCTCGCCTCGTAAACTATCCCCACTGGGCTCCCGCTCGCGGAAGTTTATACTTAAATAAATATCTGACAAAAGCACCTCGTATAAATCGCGCGAGCGAGGAGAGCAATTGAGCACTAGCCGCACAGAGGAGGAGGAGTAGGAGACGATGCGTGTGTGTGTGTGTGTGTGTGTGTGTGTGTGTGTGTGTGTGTGTGTGTGTGTGTGTGTATATGTGTGTGTGTGTGTGTCGAGGCGACACGCACACGCGCACTCGGCCCACTTTGAAAATCCCGCGCGATTTTACGGCTGGCGGAGCTGTAGCCGGCGTGCAGTTCCGTGCTGCTGCTTTCGTGTCAGTTCTTAGAGAGGGAGAGAGAGAGAGAAAGAGTGATGCGAAGGTCCCGTAGTCTCTATGTGCACGGTGCGATGGAGAAAAACGTGTATGGGAAATAGTAAGAAGTTCGCGAAAAGTAAATAAAAAATGCGATTTTTATAGTTAGTTGACAAGTAGAACAATTTTCATGGAAACTTCGTAGAATATTATTTTGTTTAAAATATGTTCCTTTCATCATTTCTTAGAAAATATTTATTTTATACGAACACGAACAAAAGAAATTATTAAAATACGGACAGAAAGAGCTTTAGTTTTGAATGTATAAGCGTATACGAAAATATTAATTTATTCAAAAAATATATAAGTTCGAAAAAATGAAGGAAAAAGATTATTAAAGTTAATGAATGCATTTACAAACATAACTAATAAATTAATAAGCTTTGACGTTCTGAGAAAATTAATATTGCAATATGTTTTAAAACTCAAAAGTAAAGATCTTTATCTGTCGGCAGTAATGATTTTTTTACTTTTGCCAGAATCATAAATAGTTAGATAATTAAATTGAAAGATAACAAAAGTATTTTAAATTAAATTTTTACACGTTCTTTAGTAGGTTATACATACAGAAATAAGTCTCATTGGCAAAAATGCTGAGTCGCGAGTCTCTTTTTAGAGCTAAACAATCCTGCTGTAAAGTTTCAAGCCAATTCCGTGACCTAAAGCCTGTACATTCTACCTGTTAGTATTTAGGCTAAATCTACATTTTAAACCAAATGATGCCATTAAATTCATAAGCCAGAAATAAAATAAAAGATTTTAAATTAAGTAATTGAAAGCTTTAATGTGTGTATGAAGTTTTAATATAATTTTTTAATTAACTCTCGCAACAAACGTTTTGCTGCTAAAGTTTGGTGATAATTTTACAAACAGTACAATTTTTTTCGATGTATTACAGATCATACACTATCTAATTGTAACATCACTATATAAGCTTGCAATTGACTGTATTTTCAATTAATAAGTACAAACATTAATCCTTTGACAGTCGATGACGGAAAATGATATAATAAAGTGTATGAAAATGCGCGAATTTTTCCGTCATCGATTGTCAAATGGGTTAAAAAAATTATTCCCTATTTAATACGTGCGATACTGGCAATGAATCAAGGGCTGTCCTTCACTCATCGACCTGTGCCCCTAAGATTGATAATATAATCATAATAAGGCAAAAAAACGTTCTATAATAGAATGCATACAACAACACATCGTGCTTTTTACCTTGGATAATCGTAAAAATCGATGAACACACGACTCCAATATATATATACATAATCCAGCCCGTCGTCAACGAGAGACTAATATTCTCCGCATCTCCCTCTCATTCTCGCGCGTATGTATACACAGACACACACACACACACACACAACCGTTTGCGCTTTATGCCAAGTTTTTGTGCGTGCGTCCCGCTCTCAGCTGCTGCTGCTGCTGCTGCTGCTGCTACAGCCGCGGGTAAAGATATTTCTAGTGGACCGTCTGAATGTCTGTCTCTCTCTCGACGAGCGCGTGCGACGTCGCGACTCTTAGTAGAATCCGCGCGAGTGCGCGTGGACCATATCCGAGACGGCATTTCTCCTCTCCGGTGAAAAGTGCTCATCTGTAGTGTATATATCCAGTAGTGCAATCGAGCTGCAGTGCATCAGTTTCTCGCGACAGCCAGGGTAGACCTGGACATAACGGTAAGAGGAGAATATATCGCGGAGATTATGTAAACGCGCGAGAAATCGGTTTGTCTCGTCGCGGAGTGTATAGAAAGAATATTCGTGTATAGAACAGTGTTGATTTTTTTTTATCGAAATGATGTGAAAACGCAGGTGGAATTGGAACCAAATTGTGCGAGTAGGGACGCGCGAGACAAAGCTTAATTGATTGTATATAATTGTTGGCAGATTTCCGGAGTTATGATCTCTTTGTTCGGGCAAATATAGATAGAAGTAGTAGCGGGAGAGAATAATTGGAACTCGCGAGAGCCTATTTGCGCTTTTTACGAGAGTTTTTATATACATGTATGCATTCGCGAGTGCGTCACGATATGTTATATCACGAACAGAGAAACTGCTATTTTCGACGCAAAATTTATTGCTCCAAGTAAGTACGCGCGCGTTCAACATCTTGTTAACATGCCAAAAGCCGGCATGAACTAAATGGTTAATTAATTCATCGTGGTTTTATAAAATTTCGCCTTTTATTATAAACATTATACATAATATCTCGGAAATTCATAATAACAAGTCACTTTATAATACGCGCTAGTATAACACTGTACCAATGGTGATATTCGAAAATCCAACGATCGATGTATAACCATTCTAATATTAAACTTCAACTATAAATAACGAAATTACTCCGCGACTTGAGGCTGCCCGTTTCCGCAATTATACACACATACCGGGCGAGATGCAACCTATAGAGAGAGAGAGGATAGAAGTCTCGAACGCCGTTGCTCTCCATTGTTATTTCGGTTATGGCCTGAGAAAGGCCCTCCGCTATATACCGCCGTCGCCGGTCGCGAGGAGTTATTTCGGTGACTTTTGGCACGATCTCTCACACACTCTCTATGCGCGTTATACCGGCGAAATATATATATAATTTCTCGAATTCTGCTGCTCGCATCCATTCCACCACTTTCGCGCATGCGTTGAAAGCCCTTATAAATTGCAGATTCCTGCGTGCCCGTGCGCATGATATAATGACCGGCACGTATTAATAGAAGAAGATAAACGTCCGATTTGCTGCTGCGGGGTGTAAAATCTACGGGTATATAGAGATGAGCGAAAGGAAACGCAGGGTGGCACCGTCTCCGCCTCATAGGAGACCGGATGAAGGTATGCCGCCGGCGATGACGCGCAGGACGAGAGCGTATGAGGAAGCGCAGCAGCAGCAGCAGCAACCGCCGAGGAGACCACCGAGACGCGATGAGGATGATGAGGAAGTGGAGAATCGACGCGGACTGGCACGGGCAACTATCGTGCCACCGCCGCGTGTCCTGGTCTACGATCCCGGGACGACCAAGCGTAATAAATGGCCTTTTGCTATATTTAATGCGTGAATTTTTATATGACTTTTGTATGTATGTGTGTAGGTGATCGTAAAGTTGATGACGATTCAGCTTATACACGTGTTTTTGTTTTATCAGCGAAATGTAATAGCATGCGGCTATCGCATAGGCGAGTGTTCCGTGACGGTGAATAAGAGAATTGGAAATACACAGAGCGAGTTGTGCTGTTTCAGTCTTGCGATTCGCAAGGAGAATGTATGATGAATTTTTGAAAATTGATTTCTGCGGTCCTACGTTGTAGATTGTTCGAAAAATAATGTATCTTCTATTAATCATAAATCTATGCAAAATGAAGTAAAAGGTTTTCTTCAACTTTTACTAGTTTGTTAAAACGTTCCGGCTTTAAAAATGATTATAAAATCTCCTCTTTTTTGAAGAATATAATATTAGGTAGCATATATATAAAAGAAAAAGATACATTAAAGGGTATTATGAGTACATTTAACTAGACCTGGTACCAGAAATCGACCGGGAGAGTCCGTTAAATCGATATACTTGTTAAATCGATTTTTTTTTTAGACTTTTACGATTCTTAAAATGACTTTTACATCCTATTCCAACTAATATCGATTTTCCTATACCGATGAGGTGGAAGATATAATTTTCTAAAATACAAGGAAATTACTCGTGTGCCGCCGAAGTGCTTGGAAAGGGGTTACCGTTGCCGTCATACTTGTCATAGTCGACTGCAACATGAGTATGCATGAAAACCGGTTTTACGAATGTACTACTTTTTCAATGATTTCCCTGTAAGAAACCACTGAATATGTGAAATATGATTTAGAACGTAAATTATAACTCCCATGATTTAGTGTTGTCTACATATAACAATCTATTTTCAACCTGTATTTCAATCCGTTTAAAAAACAATTTTTCTATTACACGTGTTGCTATAGATTTTAAAAAATAGCAATTTATTTTTCCACTCTCACGCATAAAACCTTCACGTTGCACGCTATACAATTGCAATCCACGGTATTTTAACAATTCAGCATTATTGTTTGTTACGAGAAGCTCTGTAAAATTCATAAAACTACTCGTAATCAAAGAAAGCAACGATGGCATATAACCACCTGGCACGTTTACCAAACACCAAATATTTTGAAAGAAGCTCGTTTCTGTCGCTTAGCGTCAGTCGAAAACTTTTCATTTCCCCTACCACAGCTTGTATATCAGCATTCTTCTCGGAACGAAATGAGAGCAAAAGGTCTGTCGAAATCAAAGGTCTCTCTCTCTCTCTCTCTCGTGAATTAAAATAAGGTCTCTTTGACTCTTCTATCTTTCTTCTTCTCTTCCTCCCTCTCTTTTTCACACTTCCTCTTGATTCGCGCGTGCGAACGAACGAACGAACGCGAACACATCCCGGGGCTGTAAGAATCGAACGAGCGTCGTAAAAGAGCTGCGCACTGTGACAAGAACGACGACTTGTCGAAAGGATAACGAGCGAGAACACTTATATTATTTTCCTTTCCCTCTGCTTTCTTTTTCTCTCGTTCCTCTGGGCCCCACGTGCTCGCACGAGCGCGCGCTCGTTAGAGCGTCTTTTAATTTCCGTTAGGAGGGCTTTTATATGCGCGCCGAGGCGCGATTCGATCGAAGAGCGAGCGCGCCCCAATGCGATACTCAACTCGGCGCGCTCGCATACTACTCTCTATCTGCAATCATCGCTGTTCCGCGTATATAATACACGCTCCAGCGAATTTTCCATATTAACTTCTTCTCATACCCGTAACCACGCGCGGCTCTTTTTCCTCGTGTCGCCTCTCATCCCTCATCTGCATCCCCCTACCTCCCTCCCTCCCTCCCCTTGTCTTCCATCGATGTTTGCCGTATACATATACATTCAAGCTTCACGTATATAGCCTTTGATCTCTGATTGCAGCTTCAAAAACTCCCTCGATGACATCGCTTGACGAAAATGTGAACCGCGTGCGGTACAGGCAAGACCCTAGTACGATGGAGCACAGCGAAAATGTGGGTGAGTAGTCTTCATGTGTATATATATATATATATATGTGTGTGACGCTATATGGTTTATTGTTTAATAGACGTAGGCGTGTATAAGTATAGCGATTAATGCGATGCCAGCCAGCGATGCGCATATATATTCTTCTCTCGTGTTGCATTTGTGTGTATACGTATACGTATGTGCACCGCTAGAAAATTATTTGCTGACGTTGCGAATACATACGCTCAGTCCGATTAAAGTTCAACGGCGTGATAGATGTCGGGCTTTTATGAAAAAAGTACATTGAGCTACTTGTTTGTAAACTTGTTGTTTCCGTGCAGATTTCAATTTGTCTGACGCTGGAGTGCTGGAGTGTCACAGGTCAGAATTTAAAAAAAGCCATGAGTCAGACACTCGCGTCGAGAATGAGAGATAATCGTGTAGTACATTATTTTCAGAAAATTGATTTTACGATATGTTTTTTTAATATAAACGGGTGATTGGAAAAAAATTAATTTAATCGAATTACAGTTAAAGAGTTCATTACATATTCATCTCATATATTTTTAAAAATATTTGATTGAAATGTAGAAATCCATCATCAATCTTCCCGACGACGCAGTAGGTTTCGTTGTATAGGTTAACACTCTAAATATATATTTAGAAACAGATACATCGAGATACCCTCATTTCACACTCAAAGTTTGACAAATAACTGATACATAAATAAATATTTGTAAAATAAATCGATTCTTCTTATCAACTCTCGTTCATTCATTGGTTTGTTCAAATAAAGAATGTATATAAGCGTAACATATATGTATACAAGTTAGATCAACGTTGTATACGACGAATCGACAAAAATCATTAAATTTTCAAACGCAAAATATAAATAGAATATAAAAACAAATGTTATACTCTTGTTTACCTTTGCATTTTACTTTCACTTTTCCTTGGCATAGTGCAGAACGCACAAAGAAAAATTTTATACGCAGAAGTATTTTTACTTTTTATTTACATTCCGCTTCTATATACATTCACCTTACAAGAATGATCGCGAAGACAATAAAAAATTTCCGTTCAAAATTTTTCGAATTCACACACACACACACACACACTCATACACACCGTCGTGTCTCAATTCTCAAATCAGTCCACCTTTGTCACGCCCATAATAACAAACTCTCATACACACAGACTGCAGGAACGCGCGAACAGCCATTTCTCAATCAGCGCTCTCCATATTTCAAGTCACGTCCGTGCTCATTCTCTCTCTCTATCGCGCGGAGCTGAGGTTTTTCGAAAAAAACCCCGTTCGCAGCTCAAAAATATCCCACATGCAGCCGTAAACTTCGTTTCCGAAACCAGCCGAGCTCAGCTCACATAGCCTGTCCGTCTTTTCGTATACCCACAAGCATTCTCGTCACGTATTCTTGGCCACGAATGCGCGTACAGACATACATGCCCCCTGTCCCCGTCAAGGCCGCATCGTTTTTTGTTGGGAGCTTCGCTTTGCTCTCTCGCTCACACGTCTAATAAATCACACAGTCATCATTCGCTTACGTGCGACGGGCGCGAGCGTGCAGCTCATTCGCGACTCCACTCCCCGCATGCATGAACGCGTCTATGATCGGTGAGTGACGGTCAAGGCTGTCGTCGTCGCGGTTGACCGAAAAAAAGACGCTGGAGATCGCGCCAGGTATAATTTACCAATGGTATATAGATTGGAGAAGATGAAGGATTCGTGGAGATGAGAATGTGGGACTTTTTGGAGCGAATCGGCTTGAACAACACATGGCAATTTAACTTTCGGTTTTCGTCTGAGGTATAGCTTTAAGTATATCTTACGTGGCCTCGGTACACGCGGAATGTAGGTTGCTTTTTATTATGAGAACTGAAGCAATTTAAATTAAAACCTATACAATGCTAATGGTTTCCTACGTCGACGTTTATGTTTCGGAGAAAAATTTAAATTTTACGAATTATAATAATTTTCATTGTTACGACTCAATACAAAAAATAGGTCTATATATCATTTAATTTATCGTTTCTTCTCGACTACACAATAGAATTAAATATCTTCAAAGATTTTTTTGTGAGTTGGTTTCGTCGGCAGATAGTAATGACATCAATAGCAATTTTTGCGTTGAATTTAAATGAGCGGCCAGTAGTTCGATTTAGAGCATTACATCACTCCAGTAATGCTTTTAGCACAGTGACTTCAATTTAACCTTATATATACAACTTGAAATTTGTAAAACGTCTTTTCTCCCATCATAGAAACTTATAAATATACCTAACAACTTGAACTAGAAATAAAACGACAACTCTATACTAAATACATACATTTTATATTTAGTTATGAAGTAATTCTGTTGTCAGCCTTTAAATAAGATTCTCGAAGAAACTTTACCGACTACTCCTATTAGATGACGTTCTATAATGCTTCATGGCCGTTCCCTACTTCTCAATTATCCTTTCAATTTAGTATAGTAAACTTCGCCGTGTATTCTTTGTACTATACACTTTATTATCGCACAGTTACATTTTACAAGCCTACAAGTTTGCATTTCAAATCAACTATTATACAAACACTGCATATACCTTTCCGCGCGAATTAAAGTATATTTGTTTACTTGAATGTTTTCAACGAGACTGTCTTTCCTTTTTATACATCCAATTAACGGTCAGAACCATTTTTTTTTGTTTACTCAACAGTGGACCACCATCCAAGGAGGGATCGGATAGAAGACCTCTCTCCGCAAAACCACATGGAGGAGGATATGGGCAGGCCCGTGCAAATAATCCAGACGCATCCGGACCACACGTTCGAGCTCGATGAAGAAGCACTCGCCGAGATCCTTCTCCAGGATGACGTCAGGGACCGCAGCGTCGTCGTCGTCTCAGTCGCTGGGGCCTTTAGGAAAGGCAAAAGCTTTCTTCTCGACTTTTTTCTCCGTTACATGAACAATAAAGTGCGTGTCTACTGGTGACATTGTTATATATGAAGCTTTCGAGTGCTCGAGTGATGAATATTGCTGGTAGTGTGTCTTTTCAAGGGTTTTTAGATGATCGTGAGGATTATTCGATTGCATCAAGTATTGCAATAATAGATATCAAATGATTAAAATTCTGTTTTAGGGAATACATATTATTCAATCGCGATTTTATATATATATATATATGTTTTAATGTTAACCAATGCAGTATAAAGATAAATGAGTTTAAGAACAGTGATTCATGAAATGATCAATGAACGCTTAAATAACTGCTCGTTATTAACGGAAAGACAAACCGGAACCATGAAGAAAGTTCAGCGTGAGATAAGATAAAGACAGATAAATACAAAAGCAGACAAAACAAAGCCGTTAAGTTTGTTATCTTTCTTATCAGTTACCTTGACTTTGTCGATAATTGAACTAGTGGGAATACTACTACTTTGTTTATAGAAAATTAAATTAAACATTTAAACGAAGAAGCATGAATAAATAATTCAATACACTAATAAAAAATGTAGTAATAATAATAACAATATAGTAATTTTTTCAATGGAAAAATTTGTATTTTTGGTTAATATTGCTAAATTACTAGAAATCAGTGTAGATATTAGACTGAATGACTGATTTGATTGTATGATTAAAATGTAAAAATCAATAGTATTATATGTATATCTTATATAGCACTGACGTTTTCGATCTTTCTCAACAGTACATCCTTAAGGAAGACACGGACCAGTGGCTGGGCGGTGACAGCGACCCGCTGAGCGGCTTCTCGTGGCGGGGTGGCAGCGAGCGTGACACCACGGGCATCCTCATGTGGTCCAAAGTGTTCCCCACGACGCTTGCGAACGGTGAAAAGGTCGCAGTCATTATCATGGACACCCAGGGCGCCTTCGATAGCCAGTCGACGGTACGAGACTGCGCGACAGTCTTCGCCCTCAGCACGATGCTGTCCTCGGTGCAGATCTACAATCTCTCGCAGAATATTCAAGAAGATGATCTGCAGCACCTGCAGCTCTTCACCGAGTACGGCAGGCTTGCCCTCGAGAAATCGGGTAGCACACCGTTCCAGAGGTAAGCGTACAACGCACCTATACTATATAATGCTAATCGATACGAACGACAACTATGTGCTTATGCGTGTGCTCGCGTTTCAGGTTACAGTTCCTCGTGCGTGACTGGAGTTACCCCTACGAGGCGCCCTACGGTTCTGAAGGTGGCAAGCAAATTCTAAAGAGGCGACTGGAAATCTCGGATATGCAGCATCCGGAGTTGCAAAGTCTGAGGAAACACATAAATGCCTGTTTCTCTGACATCTCCTGCTTCCTCATGCCTCATCCGGGCTTGAGAATAGCCACGAATCCCAAATTCGACGGCAGATTGTCGGAAATCGAGAGTGAATTCAAAGAGCAGTTGAAGATACTGATACCTTTGCTTCTCGCGCCGGAGAATCTCGTCACAAAGAAAATTAATGGCCAAGTCGTCAGAGCCAAAGAACTGCTCGAATATTTCAAGAGCTACATCAAAATATACAAGGGCGACGAACTGCCTGAACCTAAGAGCATGCTCGTGGTAAGTTTCTTTTCTTATAAAATAATTTTTTATTTCGAATAGATAGATCATAAAGCGATTTTTAGTTAAATTTCGAAAGCTGGCGAGCAAATATAAAATAAAATATATAATTTTTTCCAATAATTTTATTTAAAGGCATCTTTCAATTTGGTTCTTTCAATTTAATATACGTTTTCTAATGCAATGTATCTCTTTGGTAGGCTACTGCAGAAGCGAACAATCTGTCGGCTGTAGCAGAAGCTAAAGAACTGTATCTGCAAATGATGGAATGTGTGTGTGGTGGATCGAAACCATTCTTAGCTACCGCTCATCTAGAGTCAGAACATCAAAGGTGTGTTGATAAAGCATTACATCAATTCCAAAACAAAAGAAAAATGGGAGGTGACGAATTCAGTCAAACATATATGGAAAAATTGCAAAAGGTCTGTATCTACATAAATCTAATTTATTTTTTTTTTTTAAGTGAGTTAAAAAAACGTTCTATTAATTTACAAAATTCTTATTATTTTTAGGATATTGAAGATTCTTTCCATCAATTCAAAGCACACAACGAAAGCAAAAATATTTTTAAGGCTGGAAGGACTCCTGCTGTGTTTTTCGTTATAGCAGTAGTAACATATATAGCGTCAGGTGTATTTGGTCTTGTTGGCTTAAATACCTTAGCATATATCTGCAATGTCATGATGGGCGTTGCTCTATTGACTCTTGTTTTATGGGCGTATATTAGGTATGTAATAAAATATTTAAAAGTATTTAAATTAATATGTAATAAAATATTATTCTTTTCTTTTGTTTATAGATATAGTGGAGAGTTCCGAGAATTAGGAACAACGATTGACGATTTAGCTACAACGATATGGGAAAACGTAAGTGTATTACAAGTTATCCATGACAAACATAGAATCTCCTTACTTGGTATTTACATTTGACTATGATATATAGTTGTATAATGAACGCTCTATTACATTTGGTTTTTGGGCAATCCTTGTTTAATTTATAATGTATATTGTTTTACCCTAAAATAATACTATATTTATTGTAATAAGATGATGAGATCTGTACAACAAACTTTATTATAAATTTCTTCTGGACGAAAAATTTTTTAATATGATTAACATTTTATTCTCAATTAACCTATGTATGAAAGGCCTAACTAACATGTAGAACTTTTTATTCCTACAGGCCTGGCAATGTGCTCATCTCGTACATAAATTAAGATACCTCATCCTTTCCGTAGTTGTAACTTTTTTTGCAATACCATCTATAACTTTCTTTCATAATCATCTACGCAAACATCGTTTTATCTGATACAGAGCTTTTTTTACATAAATGATTTTATTTTCCTTGAGTTTTTAATTTATTTTTATTTAATTACAGTTTATTTCATGTAATTTTTAAGGCAATCGAAAAAGCTCAATTTCATTGCATTGCTATTTACTTGTTTTTATTTTACAAATCACAACCTAAGTTATTTTTTATTTTGACTCATTATCCCTAACAATCTCGAGTGATATAAGGATCAGTACTCAATAAAGGTATGATGATGGTTATTGCGTGGTTAATAAAATGCTTTTGTAATTTGCTTGAATAAATGAAGAACTAATAGCCTAAAACTGTATTTAGCTATAGATACGGACATGTATATGTCTATTAAAAATGAGTAAATTTTATGTAAAAAATAAATGTCCATTTCTGCTAAATTTGGAATATAAAATACCGTTAGTAATGTTGAATGTTCTACGATTTTTCTTCTAAAATAGATTTTATGCAACAGTGATGGGCATGCACACTGAGACTTTTTCTCGAAGATTCATACGTTTTTTACTAATTAGTACATTGTCCATTTCCGCTAAGAAAGTATAATCAAAAAGAGCGTCAAGTAAATACTGATGTTGAATGTTAAATTTAATATTTCTGAATGCTTATAAGTATGAAAATTTCCTTTATTTTTGTTTAGTTCATGAAACCAGTTTATCAACAATTCGTGGAGAAATCTGTATCTGTCGCAGTGGCACAAGCTGCTGAAATGGCTACAAATTCAACGATGAGTGCCACTGTCACTGCCAACGGCAAGCTTAAGTTGTCGTAATGTTTGCTCTCTTCATGGTGTTGCAAATGTGGCGTCTTTCGAGAGGAACTATTGGTGGTATTCGTTAAATACCATGTCTGATAAGAATTTTTTGCGTGGTTGTTAATAAAAATTACTCTTTTTTAAGAAGAAAAAAAATAAGATAAAAGTGTCAAAAACGTGGAAATTCAAAAAAGGTTTGCTACCATCTTGAGGCTTCGTTACACTCAACTCAGCTATTGAAACTGTGAACGTATGTACAGTACATCCTGATTAAAAATCAGTGTTAGATTGTTAAAAAATTTATTGTAACGTCTATGGTCACTAATATTATATTGTTATAGAAGTAAAACATTGTATTAATAAGTGATATTGTCAAAGCAACATAATTTTAAATTTTAATACGTTTGGGAAGTTTAAAAGAAAATTGTATGATTTTTTTGTATAGAATCATTCAGTGTATGTCATTAACAGTTACATTACTTTTTAGAGATGATCCTTGTAGATTATTATGCAAAATGTAGATGCATTTTTTGTTTGTGTTTCCAAAGTACTTATAAAGTCTTTGTCAGATTTCATATTATTTTAACTTCATATAAATTTTATACGTAAATGTTAATTTTAACAGTACCAAATGAGTCTGTGTTATTGTGCCACAAACTTCCTATATAAAACATTGTATTAAAAATACTTTGTAATAAACGAATTATGTAAATGTCACAGGCCCTTCATTATACTTTTACAATATACCAGGATCTCTCATTAAATTTGTAAACATATCATGCCATAGTATCATAGAGTAGTACTTAATATAGAAATTTCATTTGGATTTTTATCTCAAAAGAAATCTTGCCATTAATAATTGTTGTAGTCAAAAATGTTTTTGCGGAATGTTCTATGTAAGCTAGAAATACTTTTCTTACAACTGTCATTAGTAGTTTACTGCAATATTTATGATCCTAAAATAATTTTGATAACAGAAAGGTCTGTGAAAAATTGAGAATTTTATTGCATTGTAAAATATAGGTGATGGTCTCAATTGTTTATCAATAATATTCATCATATTGTTATTTTGTGTTCTATTATTTATTATGAAAAAGCAGGTCGTTGTCCTTTTTTAAAAATTTAATATATACACATATATATTAAAATTAGTTACAAATAAAACAAATTATAAAACCAAAACTGATAATAAATTTTTTATTCAAAAGATGTGTTATAGGCTATACTTATTCAAATATAAATACTAGAAATTGATAGAAATTTCAAAAAATCGAATAAGAACTGCTGCACTTTTTATTTTGTTTGCACTTCAGTAATAATTGTATACAAAAAAACATAAATAAGATTCATTTGGTGTATGTAATTATGGAAAAATAAACATGTATTTTTATATAACAAACATTTTTGTAATTTTATTCGACTCTTTAAAGTTTTACAAATATATAATTATATCATATATATCACAAGTCTTAAAATTTAAACATTTTCCTCACTATGTTTTCGTATCCTTGAACTGAGGCACACCATTTTTCATTGAACTCATTATACTTCTCTTGAGCCTTTTTATCTTTCGGTTCAAGCGTAATTACGTTTTTCAAGTCATTAGATGCTTTTTCAAAATCCTTGAGACCACCATACGCTACACCGCGTCTATATAAAGCCTTAACATTATTTTTATCTTTATTCAGTACTTTGTTGCAGAGTGTAATTACATGCTCATTGTTTTCCCTGAGTAACTGACACTCAGCCATATTATTATATAAAATATATTTAAGCTTAACGACTTCTATTAATATCGGCTCACTTTCCTCCTGTATTGGTTCTAATGTTATTAGTATTTTACATGCCTTGCTAAATTTATAAAATGCATCGACATATCTTTTTACTTTAAAAAGCTCAATTCCATTTTCTTTCCACTTTAATGCCATTGTATATTTTTCTTCAGGTGTCCATTCCCAAATAGGTTTATGAAAGTCTATTGATTCTAAAGTTACTTCTAAAGATAATACTGTAGGCTGAATATCTTTATCTTCAATATTTACAGTAATCAAACTTTGTTCATGCAAAGACATCATTTGTATGGCTCTTTCTATTTCTCTGTCAATTTTTGAATCTGCTTCACCAATGACAATTACTTTTTTTGATGCTTCATCTATAATTTTGCTGTGCAAATCTTCTTGAACTTGTTTAATTGATAATCCCATTGATTGATGGTTGTTAACGTATATGTTACAAACAGACAATTCTGTCGGTTGTTTAGAAAAGATTCCTTCTTTTATAATTTCTTTTTTAACTTTTTTGTCTGACGATTCCCAAATAGATTTCATTTTGAAATTGTGTTATAAAATAGCAAATATAACAAAATCAATAGAATATTCTGGAATATCAAATTTACTTAAATCAGATCTCTATATACAAAATGCTGATATTTACATATAAATATTAAAAAATCTGAACTTAGATATTTATTTAAACTGGAAGAATCGTTAATATACTTGTATAAGTACTAAAATAGGATAAACTTCTTGACAACAGTACAAATAATTATCTGAACCTGGAAGCAAAATATAAGTTTTATAAATTTTTTGTATCGATTTAAAACGGATGCAGTGTAATAGTCGGCTTTCATTTATACCGCGTAAAAGTATCTCTCCAAGAACTTGCACATATCTCACCATTAATGTACTAACTTGAGGAATTTCAACGGATATTGCAGAACATCAAAATCTGACTAATTAATGAAACAACGACAGCTTCTATTTGTAAATTTGTTAATAATCAACAGGTTCCGAATTTAAATTATTGATTTGGCGGTCAGATCGAGCTCAGGAGCCCTTTTTTCGCTCAACTATCATCGCTATTCTCTATAGACAACATATAATAAGTACTGTATCTTTGCAATTTAACCACACACATGCATTGCGGCATGCGAGTTGCCGAGTTGCGAGATGTGAGCAGCGAACGAGTGAACACCGTACACCGCTATAGAGCACAAGGAATGAGATATAAGAATATTTTTCTATATATATAATAATATAATAATATGAGTGTGAGCGAGATATAGAGAGAAAACGGAAGAGGGCGTTGCAGTCGTGCGCTGGGGCCTCGAATGCTCGTTATTGCTGGGTATACTTCAGTTGGTCGTGACTGTGTACGCGCGCGAGCGCGAGTATCTCATCGCTATAAGTATATACCATAGCTCGGCCGAAAAGGGAAAAAGAACTGAAAGGTGCGACGGCGACGACCAGAAGAAGCGTTGCTGCGCCGCGCGCATAATAGTTAATTTCACGAGTTTCCCGAGCGTGCGGAGTACGAGTCTGACAGAAAAACTCGGACGGCGTGTGCATCAACGACGGGAACGCGAGCCACAATACGAGGGCCATAGTGAGAGAGCACGAAGACGGTGGCAGTGCAGTGCGCGTTATTTGTTCTAGACGTTACGTTGCCAGCGATACGAAAAGATGTCGTCCTTGAGCGGTGACGAAAACACCGAGATCACTGCGACTGAGCCAGGTAAGCATCGGATGAAAGAGGAACATTTGGACGTCTTCGAGGTAGATACCGTGCTCCAAATGATACTTAGGGGCGTGAGTGATCATCGCGGCCTCGTGCTCGCAAGTGGGCTTACCGGCAGCGGCACATTGCCGTAGCACGCCGCGCGAACGCCTGCAACGCGAACCGCCATTGAAATAATGGCGTCGGAGTTCGGACACTCACACATATACCCATCGCACACGTAGCTATAGATATACACTATTACGTACGTCAGAAATTGTAGAGACGAATGCGCGCGCTCACATACAAACACACGACGATCACGTTTGCTTGAATAAGCGAGATCGGAGCGCGGAATTTGCCGCGAGCAACGATTTTACGTAGTAGTTCCATATATATCATGATTTTACGTAGTCTTTAAATTTTTCTCCTCATTTCCTCATTGATGCATTAGAACTTGTTAAAACAGAGTGCGTCATTGATTTTATTTTGTTGAGAGCACCTTCCCTAGTTGTAGCTGCAGTCCATTTGACTTTGTGTTTTTTTTTCTCTTTGTTTCAGTGAGGCGCACCAGATCGGGCAGAGCCGTGAAGAAGCAAGTCGGTACTCCGGCAACTGCAACGCCGAAGAAAACGCCAGCGAAGAAAACTCCAGCGAGAGCTACCCGTGCTACAAAGACCGTCCAGGAGGTGGAAGAGGTAAGCTTATAGTATTGTGGAAGTCCTGCTTAGTTTGTTATCGTGGTTGTCAAGTAAACAAGTTTATAATTAAAAAATGGTTTCTTGTATTTTTTTTACTGCAACTTATATAAGACATTGTTTAGAAAACATGAATAATATTTGAAAAATTATTAATTATTAATTATTTCTTAATCAATTTATAATATTGAATTTAAAATTAATATTTTACTCTAGTGTTTAAAAACATTCAAAAGTTAAATGTATATTACGGACATCATTGTAACTTAAGTTTCATTCTAAGAAAAATCTTTGTTTTATATAGGCAAATAATGCACCAGTTGAGACAGAAGATAGTGGAGCATCTGAGAATGGTGTTAGACCAAATGTAATTGAAGAAGAGCAAGAACCAGAATCTTCTATACAGTTGCAGCTAGAAGATACTCAAGAAGAAGAATCAAATGAAAATAAGGAAGACCAATTAGAGAATCAAGTAGAGAATCAAGTAGAGAATCAAGATGAGCAAATTGAAGAGAATCAACAAGAACAAATGGAAGAGGATCAAAAAGAACAAATAGAAGAAGATCAGCAAGAACAATTAGAAGATGATCAGCAAGAACAATTAGAAGATGATCAGCAAGAACAATTAGAAGAGAATCAGCAAGAAATAATGGAGGTGGATCAGCAAGAACAATGTAATGAAAATCAAGAAGAGCAAAATAATGATCAGCAAGAGGAATATAATGAAAATCAAAACGAGGAGCAGGAAAATGAATGTCAACAAGATATTATTGAAGGTGATGATGTACCTGGAGAAGGAGATGTGTTTGAAACAGATAACATAGATGAATTTGATCCTTTAGAAAAAAATGAAGAGAATGAAAAGGAAGCTTGTGAAGAAGTTGTGCAAGATACTGCAACTATGGAAAATAATACTAGTACATTAAAAGTTAAAGATACAGCAGAAATGATGGTTAGCTCATATATTTAACAATTATTTTAAATCTTATACAAAACAACATGTTTTCTAAAAAGATCACTTAAGAAACTTTGAGCTAATCTAATTTATTTTTATTTCATTTAGGATGACAATATGGATGACGGTTGCATACTTATAGAAGATGACACAGATCAACACTTTGGACTGGAAGATATGTTGGACAATACAGAAGGTAATATAGCTAAATTATTAATTTATAATGAATATAACTGTAAATTATTCATATATAGAAAAATTATTTAAAAACTGTTGAAGATTTATAAATAAAATTTATTATAGATAACAATGGACTATCAAAGGATAATTCAGATGAACCTCAAGAAGTTATTGAAATAAGTGATCATGACAGTGAAATAACATCCAAAAAGATAGAACCAGACACAGAAGCTGTATCTGAAGATGAATTACCTGCTGAATCTGCTAAGGTAAAAATTTATTATAAGGTATTTTTAATTCTGCTTATTTCTCAAGTTTCTTTTATTTTTATTTATTTTTTGTTTTTTTATTTTTTTCTTATTTCTTTTTGTTTTTCTTTTCTTTTTTTTTAATTTTTTTTTTTTTTTATAATTTCCTTATTTCCATGTCAACTCCTAATCCTACGTCATTTATTCCTTAACCATTAGCGTTTTAATCACGAAGATGAAGGTGTAGAAGAAGTATCAGAGGACGAACTTTTTCCCAATGAGACTGTCTTTCAGGTACATCCCAATTTTCCTATCCAAAGTTTGAATGAATTTTTTTTTTTATACTTTATTATATGCAGTATCACTTCCTGTTCATTTTCTTTCCACATAAAATTTTAAAGACCTATTTTATGCAGTAGAATTGTGAAACGATGTATTCTTTATTTTAAACTAGGAGCCAGAAACTGAAGCAGTATCTGATGAAGAGTTACCTGCAGCACAACCAGCTGACCTTGGAGAGACAGAATCAGTGTCTGAGGATGAACTACCCGTGGTAGAAAGTGAGAAGAAACGTAAAGCAAGTAAAACCGTGACAAAGTGCCCTGACAAGAAAAGTAAGTTTGAATGATGAACTCAACAACATAATTTTATTTAAAAATCTTATTTGGATAACACTTCTTTCTACTTGATATAGGTAAGCGTAAGAGAAATATTGCAGGTGAATACGATCCCAGTTCACCTACCTCTGAAAATAATGATGAAACCCCTGCTAAAAAACCGGCTATTTCAGCAGATGCTGATTCAACTGAGAAATCAGATGCGAAACCTGCATCGCCAAAAAAGAAAACGTTACCAGAGCTCGAGAAATATTGGAAAGCAGTTAATGATGACCCTTCAGATTTCACAGGATGGACATATCTTTTACAATATGTTGATCAAGAGGTTAGTTAATAAAATCCATAGTATAAAAAAAATTTTATGCAAAATATATCGGTTTAACACAATCAAGATCAATCAAATGAAATTGGAGTTATTGTTGAAAATCCCAAAATCGAACAAATAATATTAAGTAGTAAACCTAGTTTCATTCATATAAAATTTTATCAAATAAATTCCTAGCATCAATCTTAAAAATTTTATCGTAATCTTTATTGATATAGCTTATATATTATCTTATATAGTTTATCTTAAATATAGAAAGACGAATGCGTTTTCTCAATTATTTTATATTCTTTCACGCGTTAGGATCTTGAATTATTTTATAATACACATTTTAAAAATATACTTTCAGTTAAAGGATTAAATGTTATCTTCTAAATACATATGCATTTATATTTATATTAAATTTGATGTAGTTTTAAATACTCATTCAAATTATACGTATTTCAGAATGATGCGGAAGCAGCCCGTGAAGCCTATAATAAATTTTTGGAACGTTATCCATATTGCTACGGCTATTGGCGTAAATATGCTGATTATGAGAAAAAAAAGGGAGATGCCGAACGAGTACAAACGGTGAGTTTTTAAATCTGTACTCTATTGAGAGGCTTTTTAACTGATGGTATTAAAAATCAAATTACTTATCGTGTATATTATAATGAATTATATATAATTAACGGATAATGTCTTATAAAAAATTAGTTCGAGTTAGGAAGGCGCGTGGACTTTGTTGTGCACGCACGTAAATTATGGTTTTCCCTTTCAACAGCCTAGTACGTCTTGCGGCACCTATGCGACTCTCCTCGGTTACCAATTAGCCACTCGTGCGACATATCAACTAGAATGCTCATTACATTATAATTTATTATTACCAGAATGCTATTACTTTATATTACTATTATTACTTAATCGTTATTATAATGCAACTACTATATACGTTATACGTAAGTCGGTCTCAAGCTTGTTGTTTCTTTATATAATGCCATTGTCGTTCATCATCGGTGTGAAAATTATTATTATTATTATTATGTGTGTGTTGTTCTTGTTGTTATACTTTATATATAAGCGTATGTATATACTTACTATCCGTTATATGAGATACATAAGTATTGTAAAACTCGTTTATAAGAATGAAAATACAAACCGATCATTAAGACCCTTCTGAATGTATCACGGGAGGGCTTTGCAATGCCATGCACAAGCTTGTCGCTCGAAACTCACAAATAAAGTAGTCACGAGACAAAGACTTGGGGCAGGCACACGTGCGGGCCACAGAGACAGAATGAGAGGGAAACAAGAGCTAATGAGAAAGAGAGTGACAATTGAAGATATCACGCGGAGGCACTTCAATCGCGGAACTCTTCCCCGACTTTAAAGGTGAATGCACAATGCTCTGCAATCTCTCTGTGTTAATTACGACTATTTATTTACAGTGCGCGTTGCAATACGTGAGTATCATACGTTATATGAACAAAACAAAACATGAAGTATGAAAGTATATTATAAGAACACCGTTACGCTTAAGCAGTGATAAGACATAGGTTTATGATAATGATATATAATTGTACCGATCTATCCGCCATTGGCCCAAGCAGAGATCGGTTTTTCTATACTTTTCGAAAGTAATAATCTTTTCTTATACGATTTTCACGCAGGTTTTCGATCAAGGTTTGAAAGCCATTTCCCTCAGTGTCGACTTGTGGCTACATTACATCAACCACTGCAAAGTTGTTCACGAAAAAAACGAAGAAAAGATGAGAGAACAATACGAAAGAGCTATTCAAGCTTGTGGGCTTGAGTTCAGGTAAGCTATTTAATATTATACCCATAACACTTTACTTTATTTAATATAGTATGAAAGTGTCAACGGCATTAAGAGACATCAACGCCTGATGTGTTTTAAAATAAATTTTCATTAAATAGTGGTAGGTTGCAAGTTACCTGTTACCAATTCCAATACATGTTATACATTTAAATGATAAATTATATCAAATTTATTGTTGTATTTTATCTTTTGTGAATTTCGTGAAGTAAAAGTTTATTAAATAGTTATTATAAAATGATCTATAAAAGTGATAAATTTAATGTATTTATTCCTTTTTGTAATGGTATAAATATACAAATAAAAATAAAATAATTCATTTTATTTGTGTGTTATTATTATTTGATTCCAGAAATTTTACATGGCAGTTCACCCTCCATTTTTAATAAAACTTTTAAGTTTAAAGTTTTCAGTCAATTATACTTATACACATGTTGGATTGATTGATGTTATAATTAATGTATTAAAATTTTGTAAAATAATAATTCTAGATCGGACAGACTGTGGGAGAGCTATATAAAATGGGAAACGGAAAACAAGCGTTACAACAAAGTGATGGGTATCTACGACAGATTACTTACTACACCAACTCTTGGTTACATGACGCACTTCGAGACCTTCCAAGAATTCGTGACATCCAACAGTCCAAATCGCATCCTAAACGTTGACGACTTTTTAGCTCTTCGCGCTGAAGTCAAAACACTTCTTAAATCTGAAGACACAGCAGCTAGTGCAGATGACGCACCGCCAGGTGAAGACTTACCTCCTAGTGATACACCTCCCTCTGACGAAGAGACGCGAGCTATTCGTGAGAAAATTATCAGCAGTCGACGAAAAATGCACAAGTCTAACGTCAATGCTGTTGCAGCAAGATGGACTTTTGAAGAAGGTGTAAGTGTTTGCTTAAGTAATCAAAAATGAATATATTTTATTTAAGATAAAATCTTTCGTAAGTCTATGTATTATAGAATTGATATAAAAATACAAGTGTCCACAAACCAAGTTGGGATTAGATTTAAAAACAAGAGTAAAATAGAAACGGTTGAAAACCGTTTCTATTTTACTCTTGTTTTAAATCTAATCCAAACCCATAAATTCTATAAGAATGGATATAGTTTAAATTTTCTTTTGTTGATTGATATAAATATTATTCATTTGTCAAACTGAAAAAATAGTATTTACTATTTGGTAATTTATGATCTTGACATAGACACTCAAAAACGTTAAACATTTATTTTTTTATTTAGATTAAGCGACCTTATTTCCACGTGAAACCTTTAGAAAGATGTCAGTTGAAAAACTGGAAAGAATATTTGGACTATGAAATTGAACAAAAAGATCAAACTCGAATAGTTATTCTCTTTGAGCGATGTTTAATTGCTTGTGCATTATATGACGAATTTTGGATGAGGGTAAGTTATTTTATTTATTCATTAGAAATTTTTCATGTGATCAAATTGATAATTTTGATATTTTTTGTATAGTTTATAAGATATTTAGAATCACTAAAAGGGGATAATATCAACAAAATTCGCGATGTATATACAAGAGCATGTACTGTTCATCACCCCAAAAAGCCAAATCTACATTTGCAATGGGCTACGTTTGAAGAAACTCAAACAAACTTCGACAAAGCCGCCAGCATTCTTGAAAATATCGATACTGTCATTCCTAATATGTTGCAAATAGCATATCGTAGAATAAATATTGAACGTCGACGAGGTGATTTAGACAAAGCTTGTTCTCTTTATGAATATTATATTAGTAACAGTAAAAATAGAACTATTGCTAATAACATAGTTGTAAAATATGCTAGATTTTTATGTAAAATTAAAAATGATACGGACAAAGCTGTTAAAGTTTTACTAAAGGTAAATATGATTTCAATTTTTGTAAATTTGAAGTAGCTTTAATCAAGTTTAATAATAATTTATAATAACAATTCTCAACTTTGCATCTTTTAGGCAACAGAAAAAGACAAAGATAATCCACGGTTGTACTTACAATTAATAGATCTGGGCCTTCAAAGAAACCCAATTGATACACAAGAAGTAATTAGTTACATGGATCTATTTATAGATCGTGAACATGCAGATGCTGAACAGCGCGTTTTATTTGCCCAACGCAAAGTTGAGTTCCTAGAAGATTTCAGTACTGATATTCGACAGGTTTTGAAAGCCCATGAACAATTCCAGAAATGTATTAAACAGGCTAAGGAAAGAAAGAAGACGAAAACTGATGACAGTAAAACGTAAGTTTATATTTTTTGCATAATTTAAAACGTAATTAAAACAGTATTTTTATAATAATAGTATTTTAATGATTGTAAGTAAATCTTAATAAGTAAAAATAGTTATTTAGTACACTTTACTTTTAATAAAATTAAACTAAATATTTATCAACATTTGTATTTACACGATATCATTTATTTTATATTTTAGTGACGCAACGCCACCAAAGAAAGCTAAAACAGATGCAAGTGCAGCGTCTGCTCAAGTTAGTTCACAATCCTACCAGTATGGTAGCAGTACAGCTCCATATCAGTCTCAACAACAGTTCCAAAGCGGCCAGTATAGTAGTCAGAGCAGCTATCAGCAGGGCTACCAGCAATATCCTCCACCTTCGGATCCAAATTATGCTAATTATCAAAATTGGCAATACAGCCAGAGCGGTGCCCAAGCATATGCGCCATACAACCAATGGGGCTCGTATAATTACTACTAAGTCAAAAGCGTTAGGACAGCGATTGTGCGTGGATGAGAAAGTAAAATTTCGTTATCATGTACATTTTTGCAGATTTTTGCAATGCAGAGTTTTTTCCAACTAAAGACAGAAGGATCGCTATCGCAAATGCGTATATACACGAGTCATCAAGGCGGCTTATTCAATCATGATGCCATATTTTTATGTATATTTGCGATTCCTCTGTATGGTATGTCAATGAGTGTGTATATTACTTCCGACTAATTGGTATTGTAAACGTATTTTTATATCGTTATTTTTTGCGGATAATGCCACTAACAAAAAATTTCATTACTCTTTATGTTTTCAATCTTGTATTGTCGAGAAAGTATATGACACGGTTTAAAGCGTCGTAGATATTTGCACCGTCAACTCAAATACTATTAAGCCTTGAATAAGAAGAGAATGAAAATATCTTTGACTCTGTAAAACTGACATTATTACGCATATGACAGCGCGCAATACCTTAATACATGTTGTTCAAAGGTGTATCGCATCGCATTGTTTTAACTTTACTTGAGTCATTGTGAATTTATTTTGTAAAGATACGAATTGAATCAGTGGTATAGCGCGATGAAGAAAAAATAAATTTGAATATACTTGAATACCGTTTTAGAAAAATGATTTCGTAAATCATTTCGACTACAACTGCGCATTACGAAAACTCAGTTTGAGAAATAAAATCAATCTTTATTGGTTGTACGACTTACATAATAAAAAAAACTTGTATAGTCTTCGTGTTACTATATATCATGAAGTACATAATTATAAAATAAATTTTTTTTATCTGAAACAGAAATTTTTTAAATGTTATTTATTTCATCTTCATTAAAAAAATATCACAACTTAGTTTTAACTATTACAAAAAGTGTCAGTACATATATTTGATGTGGATAAACATGAGAATTTTGTATAACAATAAATTATAAATGCATTTAAGCTTTAGTTTGGCACATTACTATTTCATCCGTATAAAAATTATGATTTTTTGAGTAACAATAGTAAACATATTCTAGAGTTTTATAAATATAATAAAATCTACTTATAACAGTATATTGCTTTGAATATTCAATGTAAAATACATAAAATTTTTAAGAGAGCGAATCTTGTACTTCATTTACAAACATTTTGTAACAAATATCATCATTTTTTGGTCTTGAAAAAATTTAAATAATTAGGTATCTATAAATGTATTTGTTTGCTTTTCATATGGAAATGTATAGCCTGACTTGAAAATCAGTTTAATTGGACGATACATTTCGATGTTTAACATTAATCTCGTCGATCTTTATATATTACTATTGATATTAAATCCTATTTCATAAAGAGGTTTTGCAAACCATCTATATTATGAATATTAAATTTTCCGTGGTGAATTCACTTAAAATCCCTGATTAAATTTATCAATTATTAATAAATTTAATTGGAATATTAAGCTACAACTGCACTAGTGACCATTTTATTAACTCCACAAGTTCCATCTCCTCGATAAACTCGGTAATAGCCTTGTTCACCCCATCGTGGACCCCAACTGTTTTTGATCAGCCAATAAGGCATCTTTTTCTTGAAAATCGGATATGCTGAAAGTAAAATTTATCATTTAAATTTTAAAATCTTTTTTAAAATAAGCATATATATATATATATATATATATATATAAAAAATTGCAATTTTGAGTTATTACTTTCATTAATTTTACTGAAATATATACAATATAAACTTCCAATGATTTAAAATATGATTTATTATAATAAATATTAGATAAAAAGTTTTACTTTTTTTCTGAATAAAAATTTATTTATTAGCTGTTTATTAAACTAAAATTGAGTTAATTTATGAATTTATACTTATTATGTATCCAAGTTCATTTAATAAAATTATTAACCTGTTGCAATACAAAATGTAATTTAAAACTTAATTTAATTAAACAGTTTATTCACTTACATTTTATTCCATAGCCAACAATGAGGACACCATGGTCAAGATCACTAGGACTACATAGAAAATGGAATGGATGCGAAACTCCTCCCATATAAAATTGCATGGCATTTGCATTGATACCAATAGACATCGGCCCATTTTTCACGAGCCATTGAGCCATTTGCGTTTCGTTACTGGTAATATTCAATCCAGATACCACAGTAACTTTAATTTTGTTTTTATTGAATTGACATTTTTCATCTTGTGCGTCATATGGATAATCAGATTCAGTTTCTAATCCTCCCAACTCTTCAATAGCTCTATAAGCAGTATCTGGTAGTCCTCCATTACATCCATCATCATGTTTATCACAGTCTACTAATTCTTGCTCTGAAAGTGATAATAATTCTCCATGCTTAATAGCATATTGGCCTTCTACATTGCCAGTTACTGAAAATGCCCAACAGGACCCACAAGAACCCTGGTTTTTTACAGGTGTGACAACATTGCAATGTCTCCAATCGAATTCAGTAGGCAGTTCAATATCTGGGATCTCAGCCATAGGCATTGGTATATCATTATCAGACTTCAAAGATGGTTTCAAACCTAAATATTTAGTCTTAAACTCAGCTTTTGTAAGATCTGCAAATTGTGTCACTCCATAACGTCCAGTTCCCTGTTCATTTCTTTGTAATTCTTCAATCATATCTAAATTCTTCTTGAAAATTTCAAAACGTCTTGTTCTTTCTTCTTCAGAAGCATAATATTTTTCATATTTTTTAATAAATTCATGGAATAATTTTTCTTCTTTTAATAATCTAGCCTGTTCCAACATTTTTTCGTTATAATTTTGACCCTTTAATCCACGCTTTTTTCTTTTACTTTCATTACATTCCACTGTTATGTTAGGATTCCCATGATCTATCCAAGGTTGAGACCATGCTACAATGATACACTCTTTAACACCCTCATCAGCCTTTAATTGACAGTTATTTTTGTTACCTTTTTTACAGGTGCTAACACCAATGTCAGTTTTAATTTTATACAACAAGCCAGAAACTACTTGAACTTTTACATCTTTTACAGTACTAATCATTGGTTCATAAATCCCTTCAAAATTTTCAGAATATTTTTGCAATCCTAATTGTACATATTTCTTTACTTCTGGATCATCTGGACTGTGTGTTATTGGAGCTCCCAACATTTGTCTCTTAAATCTTGCATCAGATTTCTGTTTATTTTTACAATTATAATGCAGTAATTTAGGTGCTTTTAAAGGTTTCTTTTCATTAGTGGCAATATTAAACTTACAAATCTGAGTTACACTTGCTTTTGAAGCTATCACTTCTGCAGTTACATGAAAAATGATACTGTGGTCTTGTCTTTCTCTTTTAGTTTCAAGGATATCAATTAATTCTTTATTTTTTTCATCACCATCTAATGACTCTATAACTTGTACTGTTAATTTTTTTAACATTAATTTATTATTTCCGGAAGATTTTATTGATCTTTTTGATCTTATAGTCTCAACAGTAGGATTCAAAACTGGATTTTTAGATTGTTCAGCTTCTTCAATCATGTCTGCAGTCTGTTCTGATGGTTCACTGATTGGAGTAGCCTTATTTTCATCCTTAATTTTATCTTCTACTCGCTCTGCTTTTATCAATTCTTCTGTTACAGGAACACCTAAGTACTGAGGGCTAGTAGTTTCAGTTTTAATAGGAATGTTAAAGTCATCCAAAAATTCATCAAATTCTTTCATTTTTTCAGAAAACTTTGGAGGTTCCTTTGTTTTTTCCAATGTAATCTTTGTAAGAGGTGATTCTTGAATAACTTCTTGTGCTTCTTGAGCTATTTGATCATAAAACTCAGTTTTGGTTGAAACATCTTCTTCTTTGTTTGGAGGAGTTGACTCAAAAATAAATGAATTTGGATTAACACTTGCAATAACTTCATTATCAGTATTTAACAAATCTGTACAATTATTTTTTGTTATTTTGCGACTGCCAGTAAGCCAAGGGCGTTCTTCAAATGTAACCGAACATAGTTTAATTGGCAAATTGGATTGTAAAGGACACTCAGATATTTCAATATGAGATGTTCTCAAGCAGTTTGATTCTCCAATTTCCATCAAAAGTTGATATTGCACAACATCAGAGCCTGGTGGAACTGCACGAGTTACTCTAACAATGCTGATTAATTTATGTTTAAAGTCACTAATACCAGCTTCATCCATTGACCGTAAAGCTTGATTTCCAAATGCAGAAAGTCCAGGTAATGATGGATTCAATTCATAAGGACAACCTGGGCAATAATCCGATTGAGTGGCTCTCACAGCAACAAATGGTCGATCATTATGGTCTCCAGGCATTTGTACTTCGCGATCAAAACTGATGCTCTGGTTAATTATTTGTTTTTCAATATTCTCAACAACCTCCTTTTCTTGAGCATTTTCTGGCTTAGATTCTAATTCAGGATTGGAATGAGTGCATTGAATTGATTCTTTTGGAACATCAATAACACCTTTTTCATGTTGTCGTACATCCAAGGTACAAATTTCACGATAACAAGTCTTTTCATCAGGTTTGCATATTGGCTCCATGTTCAGTGTCAATCTGTAAATGACATATGGAGTTCTCGTCTGTAAAAAATCCATAATTTTTATGAAATTTTATATTTTTTGTACAAAAAGTATGTATAAAACTAAATGTTAGTAATATTTACTAGAAAAATTATTATTATATTAAATTTATTTGATAATCAATTAAAATAGATATTCTGAATATGGTAATAATGAAATTGTTAAGATAGCAATATTATGATTAAATTAATCTGTTTGAGTTTGTGGAAAAACATCAATGAATTTTATGACCATTATGCTCCGAATAATATTATTGAATCAAATAATGCATAAGAATCTATTTCAATAATTTCGCGCAATATCAAAGTGCGAAAGTGACAATGACACACTTAACTTGCCAAACACTGAATCAGCACGCCTGATTACATTTAATTATCAAACAAAAGGCCGGCCAGTTTTCTTTCTCTGCATGAAAAAGAAAAAAAAAACAAGCGTAACCGAACGAAAGAAACAATGTATCAGTGCAGTTCCCCAGCAGGTCATAAAAATAGAGTAAGTAACTGTGCATATTCTGATTCAAAACAAAGCTCGTGCATGTGTGTATACAAAGTACAACGAATCATATAACGTGTATGTGTGTGTGTGTGTGTGTGTATATATATATATATATATATATATATATATATATATAAGTTACTATATCGCAGCTGCGCGGGCGCGTGTATGCGACATATACACGTAAGAGTCGGCCGCTTGAGAGACTTGCAATTTTCGTCGAGCGCGACACGAAGACAGCGCGCGCTCGCTCGCGCGAGGGAACTG
>JAYJLV010000046.1:20797354-20822911 GCA_036873485.1 Torymus texanus
CGGGGTGCACACTACGCTCGGGGTGCCTCAATCTCCCTGCAGGCTTTGCGCTTCTATTAGCGTCTATCTTCTTTGGCAATATTCCCAGCTTGTTGCTCAAATGGTTGTTCGGAAACCTCGATATCCCGCGCTCTTCGGTGTTCGTGAAGCAGTCGAAAAATTGCCCGACGCTACATGGATATATCAGTATTAGTATATACATATACTCTGCCAGGTGCTGACCGCTGTAGTTAACCCTGTTTTGGGCAATGGAGTTTTTAACCTGAAATTCTAATGTGTTATTGAAGTACGTTTTATAGATGTTTAATTCGAAAATCAATATAAAATTATTTTAAACATACTCATGAGAAAAAAAAACACATTGACACCAGTAATTAGTAAGGTTAGAAGTAACCTGAATTACATTATAGGTAAATAAACATTTTTAGCAAATAAAAAGCGACTTTTTATAATTCTTTCCTATTATTTTTTATTTTAATTCATAAAGATCGAAATTTCGGTCGTAAAACATTTTATTAAACTTTTTATACAGTATTTATGTACAAATACGTAAATTTTACAATCATTAATATACAGATATAGTTTATATCAGTACAATAAATACAAGAATTTTTATTTTTCATACAGCTTGAAAATGAGTTCTGAAGAAAGGTTAATTACAGAAGTTCCTAGTAGTTTAAAACAATTAGCTCGTCTTGTAGTACGTGGTTTTTACACCATTGAAGATGCACTCATTGTTGACATGCTTGTCCGAAATCCATGTAAGTCTTAATTTATATAAGTTCTCTTCAATAAATAATAATTTTACATAAAATGTATTAAATTATGTATAGGTATGAAAGAAGATGATATCTGTGATTTACTTAAATTTGACAAAAAAATGTTAAGAGCACGGATAACAGCATTACGAAATGACAAATTTATCCAAGTTAGATTAAAAATGGAAACTGGATCAGATGGAAAAGCACAAAAAGTCAATTATTATTTCATTAACTATAAGGTATAATTTTTTTATTATTCTTAGTATTATGAATAAGAAATAGTAATGAGATAATGAGAGATATATAGACTGGCAGTTTTAAAGTTTTATTTGCATGCAAAATATAAGATTTGTAAATAGTCCTATTTATAATAAAATTTCTTTTTTCAGACATTTGTAAATGTTGTAAAATATAAATTAGATTTAATGAGAAAACGAATGGAAACTGAAGAGAGAGATGCTACTAGTAGAGCTAGTTTTAAGTGTACTAGTTGTCTAAAAACATTTACAGATCTGGAAGTAAGTTTATTTAAAATACCTTTTCAACTTCTCTTTGTAATGAATAATAGTCTTGACACTGATATTCGAATAATTATTTTAAGGCCGATCAACTTTTTGACATGCTAACTGGTGAATTCAGATGCACATACTGTAGAGAAATAGTGGAAGAAGATCAATCTGCCCTTCCAAAGAAAGATTCAAGATTACTATTAGCAAAATTCAATGAACAATTAGAACCTTTGTACATTCTTCTACGTGAAGTTGAAGGAATAAAGTTGGCACCAGAAATTTTGGAACCTGAACCTGTAGATATTAATACAATCCGAGGGTATATTCCTTATCTTCTTATTTTTCTTTCTAAATTTTTCATCTGAAATGTATACTTATACAAAAATATTTTTCTTTACAGTCTTGACACAAGAAAACTGAATAATATGCGTGGACTTAATGAACAATGGTCAGGTGAAGCAACAAGATCATCTGGATTTGTTGTGGAAGATACTAGAGTTGATGTATTGATAGGTGATGAAATCCAGGATGATAGTGCTAATAGTAAGAGGAAAGAGAGACCAATATGGATGATGGAAAGTACAATTATTACTTCTGATCCATCGCAAGCTGATATAGGAAATACTCAAGATAGCATTTTAGAAAAAGCTGCTGCTTCAGCTGCTAATACTAATGCAACAAATAATAAGCAAGGTGATGATATAATGTCGGTACTTTTAGCACATGAAAAGAAAGGTGGAGTAAATGCAAGTGCAGTGAAATCTGTATTACCGAATGAATCGAGTGATAGTAGCGATAATGAAGATGGAGGAGATATGCAGACAGTTGATACAGGTTTGTAAATTATTAATATTCAGTCAAAATAACTTGATATTATCTTGAATTACATTTATAGATTTTTTTAAAAAATACAACATTTCAAAAAATAATAAAACTATAATTATTTTTTTAGGTGATGTCGATGTTATGGATTCTGATGAAGATGATCAGACTCCTACAGTAAATGTTAATGGTAAAAGTGTAGCCATAACTGATGTTAATGATGCATTAATTGCTGAAATGACAGCTGCAGAAAAGGAAACTTATATACAAGTTTATCAAGATTACTATTCTTCAATGTATGATTGAATCAATCATTGATATATTTTTGATGTATCATTATCAGATGAGTCTGACTGGATGTAAATTAGAGAATGTATAATATTTTGTATAAATAAAAATATTTTTTAAATAGTTTGTAAATAAGTTCTTGTAACATTATTTTATTCAAACATTGTTATAATCAAGTTACAATAATTACATAAATAAAATGACAATTCAACAACTTTGTTGAATTTTTATATTGCCATTTAATGAATAAACTTATTATCTTTTTTATAATACTTTATTTTCATTCTAATGTACAGCAAAAACTCAACAATACCAGGAATCAATAGACTTTATTAGTAGTAAATATTGATTAAACTTCATGGTTATAAGAAATAACTTATTATCAAGATATATGTCACTTCTGGTAAGACGGGAAATGTGTTATTTTATAAAGTTAAACATTAATGATTAAGCTTACTTGAAATAAACTGTTTTTGCTCGCCTCCAAGCGGATTTCCCTTCGACCACCACAATCGGAAGGAAATCCCTAAGACGATGTTAACAAGTTTTTAAGAATTTTTTTTCTCTTTTTTTTTAATATTTTTCTCATATAGATATTTTTGTATACATCAGCGCGTACATAAACGCATTATTCGTCAATTTTTCTTAAAGCACAGGTCGCTTTAGGCTTTATATATTTAGTACGCATATTTTAAGGCTTCTGAAACTTTTTCAAACGCCCGCGGGAAAAGACAACGCATGATTTATCGGAACTGAGATACCTTTTTTGATTGGATCATTGCAATTTCATCACAACAATTTTACGGAATAAACATTTTCTTTCGATGGCTTTACGAACAATATTAAACCATTTTTTTAGAACAAGCTCGCGTCGCGTTTCTTTTTAAATTTCGACTGTTTATTCCGGTTCGTTCAGTCGTAGGCGTGCAAAGTCCTCGAAGACAATGTTGTCATCGTCGTCGTTGGCATAATTGTCGTATCGATTTCTCTCAACACTCTTGGTCTTCTTTAATCCCTTTGATGGCTCTTTGGTATCACCGCCAGCACTGACTCCTGAAATGAGCAGAAAAAAGAAGTCAATATGCGTATGATTATGAAGAATGATATAGTAGAGTACAGAAGAGAATCAATCAAAATTTGTTTCTCTCTTCGTGGGTCAAGGTTGTTCAAATTTTTTTCTTCACGACCTACCAGAGATGATTTTTCTTTTTTCTTATACCATGAAATATACAATATCAAAAACTTATTAAGAGAGACTTTATGACATATTTATTTGGGATCAAAGTTATTAAAAAAAGTTTGGAAAAAATACCGTATTCCAAATTCCAATTATTAAGTGAATAAGTTAATTTAAAAGGAAAAGTTAAAACCACAGAAAATAGGTTGTATAATAATAAATTAATTATATATAAGAAATTATATTTTCTTAACTCAGGCATGAAATAGGGCCTTTCTCTCCTGTGAAAGTAGGAGAGAAAATTTCGCATTTCGAGCGTATTTTGTGAAAGTGGTGAGAAATGAAAATTTCAACTGCGTTATATATGACTCGAAATGCCCAATCCTGTTTCCGACTCACAACATAAAAAAGGCCCTTTCCTGCCTTTGTTAAAAAAAAATACGGTGTGTAACACGGGAAGAAAAGCTATTTCAGACTCGGGCGAGGAGTTCTCAGCACCTGAACACCTCACCCTCGCTAGAAATAGCTCATTTTCGCCCCTTGTTGCACAATGTACTATTCTCTTTCAATACAAAACATTTTAATTGTTTTATGAAAGAATTAGATAAATAGTATATTACGCACCTAAGGAAGAGAAGTAAAGAATGTCCTAGAACGCATGTAAATTGTCAAAACATGCGGTTTGAGACATTCTTTATTTTCTTCTGTGGTGCGTATACGATTCTTTTGCCTAGCGAGGCCGAAGTACTTTCGGTTCGTTAGGCAAAAAAAGCTTATTTCTTCTAGTTTCATCTTCTATTTTACCAAATTATGAATCTTTGATTAAATAATTCTTATTTGAAGTAAGAAAAAATGTACGACAAAATCTTTTTTCGTGATTATTCGTACTTAAAAAAATAGCTCCGGTCAAATCAAGAGTTGACAACTTTAGATTACTAAAAAAAATGAAGTTATTGTACATGTCCATGCATTTGTGTATCAATTTTGTTGCAACGACAGCTTTGATCCCTGATGGATACTAATTAACAATGAATACAAATTTTATAATCATTGGTATATATCACATAAAATCCATTACCTTGAGCTGGATGCATAAGTTTGAAGGGCACGTCAGTGCACAATTCTCCGCCCAGAGTGCCACAGTTAAGCTTGACGCGGACGGAATACGAAATGACAATACCCATGTTCTCGTTGGGTGCTTTACCCTCAGCGACCATTGTTGACGATGCAAGATTCACATCGTCGTCCTATAAAATTCCAAATTACAATGAACAAAAAAATCGACAAAAATCGAAGATTCGAATTATCTGATCGATAAAATTATACCTTAAGATGTCCATCGAGCGCAATACCGCGACGATCTTTGTTACTGCTGGCCAATGGCACAAGATAAAATTGTTTAGTAAACGAGGCTCCAGGTGTAATTGGGCAGCCCTCCCGTGTTTCTAAACTGGCGACGTGGCGAGAAAATTGAGCGTTAACCATGGTCACTTCACAATGTTGGACTACGAACAACTGAAATAATTGACGAAACGTATATATATATTTATATATAAGTATAGCTTATTCAAAATAACGTGTCGCGAAATTCAATTTCTGCGTACCTTGATGTTCTTTACTGCCTTGCGGGAATTGTTGGTAACGATAACATTCGCCGAAACTTTCTCGCCGTGGTAATAAATTTCCTTATCGAGCGTCACCTCCAAGTTGAGCTTGCCCTGGGAGAATGTGAATCCCTTCGACACTAATGAGCTTGGAAGCCTACGGCCACGTGTAGGTGGGGCGTACTGTAATTTCTTTATTGCTAAGGCGACTGACGATCGTTTGTGACCCTGAATTTGCAAAAAAAAGTAACCAGTTGCTCATTCATTTCAAATATAAATGCATTTCGTTCGTTAATGTAAACTATTACTCGCTATATATACATGCAGAGTTTTGAAAGCTCTAATTAAGGACATTATCGATAATTTAATTAGCTGTCTCATTTGCCTAGCACAATTCTTAACGTTAGTTCTTTTAAGTCAAAAGTCAAAAATACTAATAGAAAGAAAGATAGTGATAAAGTATTCTTATTTATTTCTTATTAAGTATGTATGCTAAAATTATTATTTATTTAATTAACAATAAAATTTAAAAAATAAATGATAATTTTAAATCGAAAATATAATAATCTCGCTTTCCAAAATGTATTTATTCCTAAATCAAAATATTACGAAAAAAGCATCCGAGTTATGAAAGTAAGTATATACATTTAGTGTTAAGCCAGATTGCATACAGACTATTTGTGCAAGCGTGCCTTACATAAGGTTAGCAGGTACAAGTAAAATCGAATTATATTCTTAAACACAAGGTGCGCTAGATAATCTTTGTGACGCTTTATTGAATTATTCCACAGTGAATTATATCTATATATAAAGGACGCGTATTTCTATACTAATGACTTAATTATGAAACGCATAAAGAAATCCCGAGAAATTAGCATAACAACGTATATATACGAATATGTACATATGTATATATAATAATGGGATCCCGACCTTGTCCTCCTCGTTCTCTGCTACATAGATGCGCACGGTATACTCAACACCAAGTGGCTTGCCCTGATCATCATCGCCAGGCTGCAGAGTAACCGAGCTCGGTGAGTTGGCTGGGAACTGGAAGAGGAAAGGATGGGAATTGGAGCCAAGTTTGCGTAACAGTCGGTCCTGGATCGGCGTGTTCTCTTGCTTCTCCTTCTTCAGGGGCACAATTTGCTCCCGACAGAGGACCAACTCCTTGCTGAACTTGACCCCCATGACCTCGTCCTCTTCTCGGCCATAACGATAGATCGTCGTCACCTAAATCATGAGCATTCCGATTATATATATACGGTATGAATTGTTAATTAACGTACTTTTATATATATATATATATATATATATATATATATATATATAGTTGTAAGGTTTTTATCCTTTGCGATTTATCTTAAACTGGTTCGAGGACAGACTTACCTGGCCGTAAATCTTTCTACCCTGTAGGTAATCGGGCTCGACGACGACGATGCCATCGATGGGGTCGACATAATCGAGATGATCGATGAAGTCTCGTTTACCTAGGTAAACCGTGACCTTGCCTATTGACACGCAATTATCAACGGCTCGTTAACCAAGTTCGAACGTATAGCAAATATATATGTAACATTATATATATATTATTATGTGCAAACGATTGCGACTTACCATTTGGAGTGGTCTTTTTGAAAACCTTAACGGCCACGACGTAGGCCAGGAACAGGAGAGGAATCATTTGCGGCGCAGTTGTCGGGTCTTGATCAAGCAGAGCCTCACGTAAGAATTTTTATAAAGAAAAACTAAAACGCCGCAGCCCGCCGTGCGACGGTCTTACACACACTCTCTCTCTCACTGTGCCACCGAGAGTTTGTTTTTCCCGCCCAGAAGTGACGGGTTCGCGCGGTTTGCTCGCCCCTTCATATAGACTCGCTGGGGCTTCTTCGCCCCCGCGGCCCTCGAAGCCCCCCAGTGAGATGGTAACAAGATCATTCAATTATAATGCATTGGAAAGAAAGCGGATTAAAAGCACGCGCACGGTGCAGTCGCGCACATCCTTCTACCGACGACGACGCCCGACCCTCTTATTACGCGAGAGCCCGCGCTAATTCAGTGCAAGATACGACGTCGAACCGATCGTACGATATTAGCTTCTTTTGATATTTTACTCTTCGGTTGTCTTGACTGCAGGGCTGTTTATATTTGTAGAGCAATTGTCGTAGATTATACTAAGTACTTGCAAGGAGAGTAGTGTTAGACTTCTGGATATGATGGATTTAGTTAAAACTTTTTAGGATATGACATATTGTTTGAGTTGGAAAAGAAAAACGAATCTGGGGTTTAGCGGTTTATTTGTTGGAATGTACGGACAAAGATTGTAGGGAAATTTTTGATAATATCGAGGAAAAATAAGAGCTTACGAGAACTTTAATAACTCGGTAACTTGAAAGTCTTAGGATGATAATTAACAAATAGAAAGTACGTCGGAAATATATTAATTTGAAATTTTTTCATGAACAAAACTTGACTGGAACAAAAGTTTATAATGCTATTAAAAAAAGAAATCTGAAGTTTTTACTCAATTTGTAAATAGAATTTTTTAAGAAAAAATTTTTAGATTTAAGCTTATTTATTTATTTATTTGTTAAAAATTATTCTGGTACTTTTGCTATCGACTTATTTTAATTTTTGTGGACACTTACTATGGGAGAGGGTCAGACTTCCGGATCAATGATTTTCCTCAAACTTCCAAATATGTTTTTGTAGAAATATAAAGAAAACGACGATATGAAACGTTAATGCTCAAAAACAGCTCAAGTTCTGAACATTTTTACCTTTATTTTGAAAAAAAAAATGAAAAAAGTCCTTTTTTCAAGAAGGTGATCATTTAATCTTGAAAATCTTGAATATCATTTCTACCAAAGAAAATAAAATTACAAAAAACAAATTTTTTCAAAATTAAATAATATTGGTTACTTACAAATTTAAAAAAGTTTAAAATTGAAGCAGCGATATGTGCTAAAATATACCCAAAATTAAACGGCGGATTTTAGGGACTTAACAAGATTTTCGTTGCTCAACTTTAAACTTTTATAAATTCGGAAGGAATCAATTTTATTTAATTTTCAAAAAAGCAAATGAAAGTTTATTTTCTCTTTTAGAAATGCTAGTAAAAAAATGCAGTAAAATTTTCCAAAATTTAATGGTTACCCTTTTAAAGAAAGGGCCTTTTTCAAGTTTTTTTTTCAAAATAAAGGTAAAAATGTCTATAACATGAATTTTTTGAAGCAGCAGGGTCTACTATCGTAGTTTTCTTCGTATTTCTACATTCAAAAAGATACCCCAAAGTTTGCGGAAAATCCGTGATCCGGAGATTTGACCGTCCCTTAATCATTTGCTCCAGATATTTTTTAAAACTCGTGTATTTTTATCCTTAAAGACGTTTGGCTCAAGGAATGACGTTCTAAAGTTTTAACCAAATCATCTTATTTGGAAGTACACAACACTTCTTAGATTCTACTGAAATGTATACGTGCCAAACCTTCATTATATACATTCTCTTTTTCTACACACATTGTACGCTATTATTGCAATCAGCTCAATGTTCATTATAACTAGTAGATGTTTGGTTCCTTAAATAACTGCTTAAGGTTTAGTTTCTTTCAAAATTTCCAAATGTACATTTGCATATATCAACTCTTTAAACATTCAAGTGTAGTAGTAATGTGGATTGTTCGGGAACGAGTAAAAAAATTACTCGTAGCAAATAGAAACGTGATGATAACAAGAATCATAAAATTTTCAACTCATTAAAATTACAATAAATTATTATTTTATTACGCATATGAATACTCACATGTAACAAGTTTAGAATTAGTCAACAAAATTTTAAATGACTATTGAAAATGATTCTTCGTAAATAATAACTTGCATGAAAATATCATTCATATTTAATTTTGCAAATAATACACATGGGGTGGTCATTATTGCCGAATGTTACACATACTTTCGTGTACATTATAAAGTGGGATGAGGCTACTCAGATGTATTTTTCCTTATCTGTTATTATTCTTGTTTGAAATTTTTCCTTTGTATATAAGTAGGTTTTCCTATATAGGCACAGTGTTATACTCTATATAACATATCTCGTTTGCATAAATGCCAAAGCAGTGGGGCTTAAGACCCTCAAAAATAACGTAAGGCCGTATGTATGATAGAGCTAGAGTACATACGGGTAAACAGAGTTAGCGAATGGAATAAAAATATTTATCTTCACATGTCAATTGTTTTCAATTTATTATCACTTTTATATACTTTATAAACTACTCTTCATTTTAACGTATTTTATTAAATTGTTATTGTTTTTAGAAAATTGATACGAGTACTATTAGAAGATGCAATTTCCTTAAAAATATTTGAATATGGTAGACATAAAGAAAACTAAAATCCTATAGAATTAAAAATTTACGTGATGAGGATTTATTAATTTAGTTTTTAAGCAGTGCCCAATGTATATACATATACGCTTATATCTGATCTCTTTACAGTGCATTCATGTAATATAAAAAACAATACATCTATGAGTGCAATGAAAATCTCGCACACCCATTTCAAAGAATGAGTATAACACGGGTCGCTCCTTCAGGCTTCGTCTATACTTGCCTTCGTAGCTCTCTTGCGCTCCTTCATTTACAATAAGTGCGAAAATACGATTTCCTGCATGACTAGTAACCAACCAATTACGTGTAGTAATAAGAATCACTTATGCATAAGTGCGGGAATCATTTGCAAGTTAAGAAAAAATGTTTGTACTATGTGGAAAATAGTGTTACCGCACCATTTACCATTTGGAATGTGACGTTTTCTACAGTGAAATTGGATTTTTTGTATATTTTTACGAAAAATCTATTTATAGTCTTACTTCTATCACTCGTAGAGAAATAGAGAAATGAACTTGAGCCAGAAACACTCACTCGTTAATCCTTTCATCTACTAATAATCCACCTCAGTGCATTATTAATAAATTTAAAACTCATGTTATATTAGACTCCAATTTTTTAAATATTATAGTTTTAGTTATTTAAGGATATGATCAGTAAGTAAATAGATAAGTTGACTCAGTCTTAAGATGTATTTTTATTTTAGTAATAATATGCTTACAGATTATGGAGGTATTTAAATTGATGAACTTTAAATCTTTATGACATCGGCAACACCGCATGTAGCGAGCAATTAAAACCCTCGCGTGTACTCGGCGATCCGTCCACGATCATCAATCATTTAATGTAAAGCGCATCCTTTTTCGTAATTTACATGAAAACTTAAATCTAAATTAACGTACTTCCGTTTCATCTCTTCACTTCCTCTTTCAGCTTTCTTATTTTACATCGTTCGATCTAGTACATCGAGAAAATAAGACATTCTATACACATGGACTATTTAGCTTCGTTTACATTTACATTATGTGAATGTATCAAAAGCACGTTGATCCGCGACTTAGTTTTTTACTATTGCATATGAATTAAAAAAAGAAAATATAATGACAAGGGAATGTCACCAGATGCCAGAACTATAAATGAAAAATTTATTATTGGAGGTAACTATGAGGACAATCTTTGTAAAATCTACAACCAGTTCTTTTCGAACAAATGTTTCGTTATACCGTTTAAATTGATAAAAATTCGTAACTAAAATATTACTTGAATCAGGAATTACTGCAATGTGTATTGGTTAAAGCTTGTCCAATTTTTCAACATTTTTTCATTGCCAGAACGCAATAATTTTGTCAAGTGAAATAGTGCAAAATATTACATTAATAAATATGATAATTCATTCATAATAAGTGGTATTTCGGTTCTCGGATAATAATTTAAACATTTTAATCTACTATAAATATTATTTCGGTTGAAGGTTTTAAAACATCTAAGTTAACAACTGAATTTCGTATTAACTATAAAATTAACATTACTGTAAATCAAAAAACGGATAAAACTTGTGATGACTAAATCTCTTATGCTTTCATATTTATTAAAATTATACAAAGCTTATTGATAATTTAACAAAAATTATTTTTATCATTTTTTAATTATAAAATCTTCAAAAATTCCAAAATAAAAAATAAGATCAAATGTAATGTTATCAGAATAATATGCTATAATGGTTAATAGTCAATGTTTCTTTGTAGTTTACATTTTCAGCGTTTATAATATGCTTAATGTGGTTATCGATGATAATAATTCAAAATTTACAGAATGACTGTATACATATGTATAAAAAAAAAGAAATTTTACGAACGATAACAATAGTAATAAAAAGTAATATCTTATGAACAATTGAACGTAGTAAATATTACTAATAATAGGCACAATAAACGTAGAAACTTTATAACAAGCGTTGCTACCAGGGAACAAAAAAATTTAGAAAAGAGTAGTTAACTTTTTTTTTTTTGAAAAGTTTATTACTTAAAATGCGTTCATACAATTCCAAGTTTTAAGTTACTTTGATTTTTATTACAATTTAACAGAATTATATTGTTATAATATAATAAAGGTGAAACGAATCGTCACAACTAAGTGATGAACAATTCGTTAATCGAAGCAATTATATAATACGATATGATTTTCGAGCCTAGGATCATAATTTCGTTTATTAAGAATCTCCACAAACAGTCATCATAAGACTATTTTTTGAGTTTTCTAATAATAGTGCCGTTTCTTAAAAATTAGATTAAATAGCCAAACATAACTTATGAGCGTCATAGAAACGTGATTAGATGATTAAAATATGAATAGGGCTTTATGAATATATATATGTATATATGAGCCAAAAATTAATTTATAATAACAGGCAGTGAATTTTGACATTGAGATGGCACGTTTAATATAACGAGAAGATTGACATTTTTATTTTTATTTTCAAAAATATATGAAGTCATTACAGAAAGTATGATTTTATATAAATTTTTAACTATTCTCAATATGAGTTTACGAATTTTCAATTTTAATAATAACTGTAAAAGTTATACAAAATTAAAAAGTCTTAATTCTCAATAATGCACCTAATTTATGTGTATACATATTTACTAAATGTTTAGGCGACGACATGGGATGTTCGTATAGAATTCTACATTATTACGCTCGAAGCTTAGCGTCGCGAGGAGATTTAAATTAATGTAAATAGTATAATCCGCAAAATTATTTGGTGCTCAAAAACATGAATATTATTTAAACATAAAGCGATTCTTCCTTCCGTAACGATAGGGAAGTTCTCACGGATTAGCAATGTTCGGTAAGTCGTGATGCTTCGGATGTCTATCGCAGCGAACTTTTTTTGACTTGACTCAAGATACTAATTGCTTGTTATATAATACGAGTATACGATGTCACCTTTAAACTTTGACAATAAATTGTCAACGACTGATCTGTTTTATATTGTAGTAATTTTATCAAGGCAAAGTTACCATTGCATTGCGTTGTGCTATAGGATGAACGCGCTTTTCAATTATAGAACAATTGATCCAATTTTATGCAATAATGGCGAGATTTGAAAATAAATAGCTCTAATTTAATTTATCTCTCGGCAACATTTGGTACTATCTTTGCATCGAGAAATAAACCAATACCTACACTTGATTTTACATTGGCAATGAATTTTACACATAGTTCCCTGATACCAGCGCGCTTCTAATACTAGACAGTACAAACATTGTTAGTTAAACTAGCAAACACTGTGGATATTTTTTTCGTAGTGTGATTGCTGTTCTTTGCAAACTTACTAAACTTACATTACTAAATCTTTTCGCATCTTGTCTACTTGAATCGGCCTCTCATTTTGATGTGTGTGACATTGCTTCAAATCACTTACTTATCTGCTTCACAAGAGGTGGCGCTGTATACCTCTGCTCAAAAATTTAAGCAAGTTTAACCCATTTATGCTGTAGAAATCTATAATATAAAAAAATACATATTGTAAATAAAATTTAGACTAGTAAATAAAAAATAAATGAAAATATTACCTAATGTTCTTTACAGAAACTTCTCCATACCATTGTGTATCCCTTTTTAAGACAAATCTACAGAAAAAAAAAGATTACCGTTTAATATTGTATGTTATAATCAAAGAATGTTTTTGAATAAGAATAAGAGACTTACAGCTTGGAGCAGCTGATGATTCAAATCTCTTTTGAATCTGGTCATATGTGAATTTCACAAAAGCATCGTATTGTTCTGAGAGCTTCATATTCAAAATTTTGTCATATTCTTCTCGAATTTGTGTTTCTTGCTCTTTAAGCATTCTCTCACAGATCAAACCAACCTAAAAAGGTGATAACATCAGTAAATATTGAAATTAGCTTAACACATTAAAAAAAGAAAAGAAAATTCAAACATCAAAATACCTGTCTAAATGTGAAAAGTGGTTTTTCTTTATTGCTAGAACTGCAGCTGTAACTATTTGAACATGATGGATTTGAGGGACTGGCAGGACCTTCCATATCTGAAGAATCACTTTGTGGGTTAAAGTGTAGTTGTTTGCGTCTATGTAGTCTACGTATTTCTTCTCTAATATTTGCAGCCATTTTTTCTGGAAAATGATTTTCTGCATAATAAAATAGAATTATTCTTTTTTTTATTAAATGACCATGAAAAAATGAAAAATATATTAGATTTTGTAAGAACAATGTTATTACAGTCCAATTTAGCTTCATTTTTTATAGAAAATAGTCATGGCATATTAAAAATGTTTATACCTTATAACAAACATAATTCATTTTAGTGAATGAAAATGTATTTTAAAAATTCAATTTCAAATGTAATTTAAGATTAAATAATTACAGTTTTAATTAAGTACTAAATTTTATAATATTTATATTATACCTAATTATTATAAAAATAATTTTTAAAAATGTTTAATTTATTCAGAATGTATATTTTTATTTATTTATGTGTTAAAGTAGAACTTAATGAATATAATTGCAAGAAATAAAACTGATTCTGACTTGAATTGACTTTTTACAATGTTTGATGCATTAACAAATAAAGAAATTATAAAAAATATATTTCTGCTAAGTATCCAAGGAAATTCTGCTTTACCATCACTTAAAATGCAACTGTTTTGCCTGAAAATCAAGTAGAAACTACTTGAGCAACAAGCAGAAATAGCTTGATACATTACCTTAGGTCACTATCATTCTACTATTCTCTTAAGCTTAATCTCAGTTTTTTTTTCTACAATAAACGATAATTATCTACAAGCAAGCTCAATCTTAAAAAAGAGACTGAAAAAAAGGAACAGAGAGAGGGATAGAAATCTACACTGATCTATCGCGCATCATTATGCAGTTTATGACAACTCGGCAACAACGCCACGACTATAATAACAAAGAACATTTGTTATTTACTTAGAAAGGATAGGCTAATATCGTTCGCGAAAGAAACGATTATCATTCCCGCATGTGAGAGTGAGAATGAGAGAGGATATCGTTGAAAAAATGGATCAAAAGCAACAGCCAAGCAGTCATCCCAGCTCCTATATATTGCAATTAGCTGAGCTGTTCCTGCTAGCCGCGTTTCGTCATATCTTTTTCTTTCTCGTCCGTCTCATATCTCTCGCTGCTTCGATATGTATAGATATATACTTATACAACGATACCACCATCTCTGACGTTCACGTTTACGCTATATACCTACGCATGAGAATGTCCGTTACAACATTACCATATGATTTACGGCACGAGTCTGAGTTTTCCCCCATAAGCCCATAGCAGTGAAATCCCCTCGTGTCTTACCCTCCGCCCCCACTCCCTTCCGCGCCCAACCGTATCTCTCTCTCCCTCTCTCTCTTTCTCTTCTCTCTCTCTCTCTTCTCCTTCCCCTCTTTCTCGCACTCCTTCTCTCTTTCTCTCCGTCTTTTTTGTGCTTTTCCCCCCCATGTTCCCTGTTCCCCTTCGTGGAACCAGTGCCACCGCTGCTGCACCAGGCTAGCCAGCCAGCCAGCCGTCCGTCGTAAATACGAGTTTTAAATCGCTGTCGGCGGTCTGGGACTGCCGCCCCTACGGAGATATGTCGACATATCTGTCTCTCTCTCTCTATCCCTCTCTTTCTCTTCATCTCTCGTATATCGGGGCGCGTCTTTGTATTGGTGTATTATATACACGCCAGCTCTGTCTCTCTCTCTCTCTCACTCTCTCTCACTCTCTCTCACACTCACACATATGTGTGGGAACCATGGATTACACTATTGCTGCTGCGTGTTTCTCGCGTCTGCGTGCACGCACATTTCTATACCTGCGCGTGCGTCGAGAGCACGAGAAAAGAAAATTCACTCACACTCGCGCGAGGAATTATTCCCAAAGCAGAGCCCGTGCACATAAAAGAGATCCGCGAGGGGATTGAAAAAAAAAGGAAAGAGCAAGAGGGAGAGAGTAAGAGGGGGGAGGAAGAGGTGTGTGCATGTGTAAATAAAAAAAGATGGCCGCGCACGGGCAGAATGAAATGTGCTGCTGCTGTGGCTCTGGCTCTACTGATAGCTATAACTTGGTGGGACTGATGAAGATAATATACATATATGTAGATACTTACCAGGCGTTAATTTGTTGGATACCTCGCCAAAGGGCGAGGAACTGCGTGGTTTCGGTGAGCTCTGGTGAGCCGTGGCTTGGGTCGAAGGTGATACGCACATCGGCGTGCACCTCCGCCTTTTGCTCGGCCTTCCATGACTGTGCACCGGATCGAATTCCAGGGTCCTCTTGAGGGTGGCGCAAGCCATCTTCAACTATATGCCGGGACGAGCCCTCGTGCTCGATCGTGTCCTTCTCTCTTCTTAAGAGAGCAATAGCACGCCTATCTCTCCTCTCCTCCCTCTCACCCGCGCACTTGGTCTCCTCCTGTTCTCCTTGGGGAGCGCCCCAAGGTAGGAAAAGTACGGAGGAAACGAGGAGACTTGGTGAGCAGAAAAGCTCTTGTTCGACTTTCCTCTCCGGCGCTGCTGTTAGCGAGCGAGCGAGCTCAAACAAGTAACTTGCGCCGGTCTGCTCTCTCGCTCTCCTCCACTTATATGGCACACTCAGTTATAGAGAGAAAGAGAGAGAAAGGAAAGAAGGAGAAGGAAGAGTGTGGTAGGTACTGGCTCTGCTTGGAGTCGATGATGATGATCTGCTCCTCTCCGTGGCCGGCCACCAAAACAAACACCCGCTGCCTGCGCGCTGGTGCGGCTCTCTGGCCTCTCTATCGCGCACTCGCTGCCTCTCAAACAATATGGCCACCACAGCGTGCACGCACGCACACTGCTCGCACTAGCTATATGATGCTATTACTGCTGCTGCTGCTGCTGCTCCCTACTGCACACGCGCACGACTGATGGTGCTGCTCCTCTTCTCCTGCACGAATTTCCGCTCGAGCTGCTATTGAGCCTCCGTAATATTACAATCACCGTCCTTTTACCAATGGATCTTGGGTGAGTTGGGTCCTCGCGTCGTGCGACCGTTACCGCTCAACAGCCACACACCAACTGCTTTCAATTCTTCGAGCGTGCGCTACTATGCAGGCAGATGCCTATAGAGCTATGCGTCGTTCACAATGGCTACATGCGCGCAAGGCTATAAGGAGATAGAATATAGAAGCAGCTGATACTGATCTGATCGCGACGACTCGCGTGTATGTGTATATATATGTATGTACAACTTCGCACTCGCCTCTCGCGCACCGCGCAGTGCTGCTATGATGACGATGTTGATGGGATGGTGCGATGACGACGATGACCGTTCGTCCGCAATGTTCTTCTACATACAGCGCTGCTATCTGTCCTTCCTTTAGGCCCCGGTGATGGCGCGCTGGCCTTTATACTTATGCGAGAACTCGCGTCGTATATGTCTACACATGTGTATCTTATATACATATGCCAGGAACATACGGCTGTTTTAATACGAGCACTTTCTCTATATATCACGCGGATATATAGACAGATACACATATATACACTGCAGAAGTGCAAGCATTCGCGTAACTCACCTACTATCGAGGAGATCTAGCTCCGCAATAATGTTAACTGATAACACTGCCTCGGAAGTATATTACAGACTTTCCAGCTGCCGCGATCAAGTTCGGCAAGCTGAAGTTGTATAGGATTAGCGCAAATGACGAGGCGCATTTGTTCGTGCATATAAAGATGATGCATTTTTGTATCCGATGATGCTGTGGCCAATTATAGCTTACGATCTATTGATATATATATATATAATTTGATACCGTTGCCCTTTTTATGGTTCAACGGCTTTTTTCTACTTAGAAATGACGGCGTCTTTTCTATGTACTACAGCTTAGCTTCGACAACTTATATACTTTTACCTTTCAAGTTCGCATGTCGGTTGGTTTCTGAGAAATATTCAGTATATATACCTATTCACGTACTTATCAATCTCGTTTTGGATTTTTCCAAGGATTTATATTGTACAAGTATGAAAATAAAAACTAGGAATTAATTTCAAATATGAAATTCATTAAGTCTTCAATTTCAATACATCTAATACTTGCAAAGAATATCTGTTAAGAACTTTAAATCTCATAAAAATATTTCACGTTTTAATGAACATATTTACCCCAACTCTTACGAATTTAAAAAAGAGATCACTTAGCAGTACTGTGCATTTAATAACTTACATGTATATTTCTATAATTTGATATGATAGAAGACTATTAAAAAAAAAAGATATGGGAAAATCTAGAATATGTGTGATTTATGTTCTTAGAATGGTTAAGGGAAATATAAAACAATATATAATTAAAACGGTCATATACTTTTTTTATTGCATTTTTCAATCGCTTTTATAATACATTGCTACCTATGCAGCAATACACGCTAAGAAAAAACGCGTATACATAAAATAAATGTCTTTCTTTTATTTCGTACAAATACTGCTTCTATTGGCAGGCATATGATTTTAGTTTCTCATCACATTTATTATTTAAAAAAAGAAAAAAAAAACAATGAAAAATAATCAAACATTTCATTTATTTTTTTAGATAAGATCAATCATATTTAGGATATAAATAAAAGAAATATATTGTGATATGGAATAACAAAATTTTTTAAATTTGATTTAAAAAGATAAAATCAGACTATTTGCTCTAATACAAAGGGTACCAAAAGGTGAATTTTATACAATTCAAGGAATGTCAACTGACTTTGAAAAAAAAATTCTCTCATGATAATGGTGAGCACTCAATGTAAAAGCAAACACAATATTTTTGTTCATAATAAATCATAATAAAAATAGTTAGAGACAAATAACTTAATTCATAAACAAACCTAAGTGCTCGTTTCTACAATTTGATATGATTGACAAAAAAAACTATTTTAAAATAGGAAAAAACAGTATACTGTAACACAAGAATACTGTTTTTACATCTGTGGTAGTTGGTCGATAGGAGTGACAAACTTAAAGTCTTCTGGGAAGAGGTTTATCGCATGCGGAAACATTAATTTATACGATTGCCTTATAGTTACATCTGCCACACCAGCAATATCTCCAATTTCTTTTTGAGATCTTTTGTCTTCAGATGCCTGTAATGAAAGAAAGTATGTAAGTAATTTGCTAAAATATTGATATTAATACTTTTTAATGTTATAAACCTTACCTGAGAAGCCATGTAAATAGCTGCAGCAGTAACTGAAATGGGGGATCTGCCTGGTACAACATCTAATTCAACAGCTCTTCTGGCAATATGTGTTGCTGCTCTTTGTACCATGTTTGGTAAGCCCAAATTAGAGCAAAATCTTGACATGAAATCTCCAGTAGTAATGAGATCCACACTAGTTTCAAGAGCTTTGAGAATAAGTTTAAAACATCTTCCAATCTCCTTTTTACTTATTTTACTGACTGCACAAATTTCTTTAAATGTGCGAGGTACTCCTTCTTGACGACAAGCAATGTATAAACATGCAGACGCAATAGCATCATTTGCTCTCCCTTTAAGATTTTTGCCATCATGCACTTGTTTAAAAAGATTATTGGCTCTGTCAACAATTGTTTTTGGAAGATTGATGCGATCCGCCATGGCGTTAATTTCGCGAAAGGCATTCACTAATGTCCTGTCAGAACTGCTCATCTAAAATGAAATAAAGTTATATTATAAGTAACTTGGTGGATTATGTATTTTAAACTTTATCTTGTATTTAATAACCACTTACAGTTCGCCGGTTCTGATATTTTGAAACTCCAAATGCATCAAACGATGCAGCTCCTGTACCAGGACCAATAATTGTGGACAAATCTGAGCCATTTAACAATGGATTTTCTGGACCACCAACACGAGATGGGTCAACACCTGCTTTTTCATTACTGAATGTTCTCCACTCTGATCCTACATCTATTACTCTAAAACCAAAACAGTTAAATTAAAAATTTTTGTATCTCTTTATTATATTCTCAAATAATATAAAATACATACCTGTCTCCCACTACTAATCCACATTCGGAGCATATTTGATCTCCAGCTCTGTAATCTTCTATTAATGGAGCATCAGGATGAGCATAGCAACATACTTTATTGGTATCAGGTCTGTATCCATTTCATGAAACCGAAAATATCATTAAGTATACATGAATAATATATTTAAATTAAAAAAGAATTGAGATTTTGTAGCATATTTATGCTAAGTTTTAATTAACTTTTAAACTTATAATAAAAAGAGTAACTCCAAGCATCAATTTGAATGTCAATATACTGCTGAAGTTTCATTTGAATTAATTTAGAGGCTAACACAAATAACTGTACATATTGAAACTAACAAAACTAACTCCAAAGTTCTTGAGCACTAAAATTTTTGTATCCAGTAAACTATCAAAAAATATTTTATGCAATGAAACTGATATCTAATACTGATTAATAAATAAAAACTTTAATAAATAATAACGATAGTTGTAGTTGCTATTCTAAATATTTGATTTTTGTTGTAATAAAAAAAATGCAACCTTAACCTCAAAATTATAGAAAACATGTAAACAGAAAATTTCTAATAAATGAAAATCCAAATATTTTATAAGAAAACATAATTCTGGAATACACTATAATATTGCTATTTACAAAACATTTTAGGACTGGAATACTACACGTTGCAATGAACTTATTTTTCAACAATGACGCTCAAACACTAGTTGCTTTGTTTACATTTTCAATACTTTAATTTACAAGCATTCACACACTAATCATATTTAAACACTTGGAGGTACTCTTTTCTTTCACTTTACATTGAATAAAATTAAATAAAAACAATTAAAAAGGAGTATCACCTTGAGTGAGTAGCCATATTTTGTCTATTGTCAATCCGTGACTTGAGTTGCTACTGCCGAGCGCTCCTTTCTGTGTGTATAAATAACCTGTAGCGGCAGCAGCTTTAACTATAGTCTATACTCTATAGTCTAGTTCCTTTATATAAATTGAGCGTTCGAGATTCGTTCGGTTTTCGAGTATTTTTGCGAGATATCTCGCTTTTTTACGAGAATCTCGAGTCGATCGCGAAACAGAGGGCGCGCGTAGCGCGCCAAATAACACTAGCCAGTATATCATATATTATATGGGTGGCGTTTCCGCACTTCGCTCCACAGCCACTAGGGTGAGTCCAGACCCTTCATTCCCGCAAGCGACAGGGTTGGTCATTCGATTATTCTACTGTCCGAAGCGAACGGCTAACTTCAGATCACGGCTAGAGAGAACGGAACTGAGCGCGTAACTTCAAAGCACAGCGACAGAGAATTAAACCCAGCGGCTAAATTCACAGCGCGGCAAGTGAATATGCGGAGCAGAAACTATAGAGTGTTGTTGTTCTTTCAAATATTCACATTAGTTTTTTTCTGAACACACGTGTAAAAAGTTATGATAAAAAAATTATTTAATAATTACAACAAAGAAAACAGAGATGTACTTTTACATTTATCAGATAAGTATAAACATTTATTTTCCCTTTTTTGATAAATATAAAGAAATTGATACTTTGTGTTTTTTTAATGTTTTAGCTGAGATTTTATAAATAACAATTTTAACGGAATTAAATAAACGTCAGGTTAAGTCAGGCTAAGTTTGTCTGAAAAGCACTCCTACTCGTTAAAAAATAAGAGACAAAGTTATGGGATTACAGATCTAATTTAAAAAGTGCCCTTAACTAATCATTTGTCTGCAGAAGTTTAACGTAAGTAAATATGTTTGATGAATATTTTTATCAATATTTCAAAGTTAATCTAATGATGTGATTAATAAAATTTATGTTTTCATTGCAATAGGTAGTATCAGATGAATAAATAAGTAATACGCTTTAGAATTAGGTGGATGATTTTTCAAGAAATAAGCACTAAATTTTAATTATTCCTGCGTATGCAGTATGGGCAATTACAATTTTAACAATTTAACGAACTAAACGAAGTTTTGCAAATAGAATATTATATTATAGCTTAGTATTAATATACTAGTGCTCCTTTCGCAGTGCATAAGTATACCCCGCAGATATATATCAACAAACCGATCAAGCAAAACTTACACTCTAAACCAAAAAGTGTAAAAATTGAAAGAGTTAACTGTAAAATGTTAATTTTCTACTTCGCTAAAGAGTAAAATGCAGGTGTTATAAGTTTTAGAGGTAAATTTAAGACTTTTACACTTTATAAAGATTAATTTGATAACTTTATACTTTTCAAAAAGATTATGAATGATGAATGATGATGAATTTTTTTTAATTTTCTGGCTCGCTATCATAACAAAATTCGTAGGTGACTGAATGATACTTTCAAACGTTCGAAATCCTCAGGTAATATTGCCGTTTTACACATAATATTATGCCGTGGTACTGAAAATTCTGCCGAGTACGATTGAAGTCTCTATGGGCATGATAATGAATTTCTTTTTTAATTCTCTGGCTCGCTATCTTGACAAATTTCGTAGGTGAGTGAATGCTGCTTTATAACTTGAAAAATCTTCACGTAATTATGCCGTTTAACACATAATATTATGCCGTGATACTATAAATTCTGCCGTGTACGATTGGAGTGTCTGTGGGCATGATGATGAATTTTTTTTTTTATTCTCTGGCCCGCTATCTTGACAAATTTCGTGGGTAACTGAATGATGCTTTGTAACAATCGGAATGCTCATGTAATATTGCCGTTTTCCTCATAATATTATGCCGGGGTACCAAAAATTCTGCCGTGTCGGATTGAAGTATCTGAAGGGATGATGATGAATTCTTTCTCAATTCTCTTGCTCGCTATCTTGACAAACATCGTAGGCGAGTAAATGATGCTTTAAATCTTTCAAAATCTTCACGTAATTATGCCGTTTTACACATAATATTATGCCGTGGTACTAAAAATTCTGCCCTGTAGGATTGAAGTGTCTGGGGGCATGATAATGAATTTTTTTCTTAATTCTCCGGCTCGCTATCTTGACAAATTTTGTAGGTGAGTGAATGATACTTTCAAACATTCGAAATCCTCAGGTAATATTGCCGTTTAACACATAATATTATGCCGTGATACTATAAATTCTGCCGTGTACGATTGGAGTGTCTGTGGGCATGATGATGAATTTTTTTTTTTATTCTCTGGCCCGCTATCTTGACAAATTTCGTGGGTAACTGAATGATGCTTTGTAACAATCGGAATGCTCATGTAATATTGCCGTTTTCCTCATAATATTATGCCGGGGTACCAAAAATTCTGCCGTGTCGGATTGAAGTATCTGAAGGGATGATGATGAATTCTTTCTCAATTCTCTTGCTCGCTATCTTGACAAACATCGTAGGCGAGTAAATGATGCTTTAAATCTTTCAAAATCTTCACGTAATTATGCCGTTTTACACATAATATTATGCCGTGGTACTAAAAATTCTGCCCTGTAGGATTGAAGTGTCTGGGGGCATGATAATGAATTTTTTTCTTAATTCTCCGGCTCGCTATCTTGACAAATTTTGTAGGTGAGTGAATGATACTTTCAAACATTCGAAATCCTCAGGTAATATTGCCGTTTTACACATAATATTATGCTGTGGTACTGAAAATTCTGCCGTGTACGATTAAAGTGTCTGTGGGCATGATGATAGCTTTTTTTTAATTCTGTGGCTCGCTATCTTGACAAATTTCGTAGGTGACTGAATGATACTTTCAAACGTTCGAAATCCTCAGGTAATATTGCCGTTTTACACATATTATTATGCCGTGGTACTAAAAACTCTGCCGTGTAAGATTGACTGTGGGCATGATGATGAATTTTTTTTTAAATCTCTGGCTCGCTATCTTAACAAAATTCGTAGGTGAGTGAATGATGCTTTCAAACATTCGAAATCCTCAGGTAATATTGCCGTTTTACACATAATATTATGCCGTGGTACTGAAAATTCTGTCGTGTACGATTGAAGTGTGTGTGGGCATGATGATAGCTTTTTTTTAATTCTGTGGCTCGCTATCTTGACAAAATTTCGTAGGTGACTGAATGATACTTTCAGACGTTCGAAATCCTCAGGTATTATTGCCGTTTTACACATAATATTATGCCGTGGTACTAAAAATTCTGCGGTGTACGATTGAAGTGTCTGTGGGCATGATGATGAATTTTTGTTTTAATTCTCTGGCTCGCTATCTTGACAAATCTCGTGGGTGAGTGAATGATGCTTTGTAAAAATCAGAATGCTCAGGTAATATTGCCGTTTTACATGTAATATTATGCCGTGGTACTAAAAATTCTGCCGTGTACGATTGAAGTGTCTGTGGGCATGATGATGAATTTTTGTTTTAATTCTCTGGCTCGCTATCTTGACAAATCTCGTGGGTGAGTGAATGATGCTTTGTAAAAATCAGAATGCTCAGGTAATATTGCCGTTTTACACATAATATTATGCCGTGGTACTAAATATTCTACCGTGTACGATTGAAGTATCTGTGGGCATGATGATGAATTTTTGTTTTAATTCTCTGGATCGCTATCTTGACAAATTTCACTCAGCCACGAAATTTGTTAAGATAGCGAGCCACAGAATTAAAAAAAAGCTATCGTCATGCCCACAGACACTTCAATCGTACACGGCTGAATTTTTAGTACCACGGCATAATATTAAGTGTAAAACGGCATAATTACGTGAAGATTTTTAAAGTTATAAAGCAGCATTCACTCACCTACGAAATTTGTCAAGATAGCGAGCCACAGAATTAAAAAAAAGCTATCATCATGCCCACAGACACTTCAATCGTACACGGCTGAATTTTTAGTACTACGGCATAATATTATGTGTAAAACGGCATAATTACGTGAAGATTTTTAAAGTTATAAAGCAGCATATATTCACCTACGAAATTTGTCAAGATAGTGAGCCAAAGAATTAAAAAAAAAGCTATCATCATGCCCACAGACACGTCAATCGTACAGGGCAGAATTTTTAGTACCACGGCATAATATTATGTGTAAAACGGCATAATTACGTGAAGATTTTGAAAGTTTTAAAGCAGCGTTTACTCACCTACGATGTTTGTCAAGATAGCGAGCCAGAGAATTAAAAAGAAATTCATCATGCCCAAAGACACTTCTATCGTATACGGCAAAATTTTTAATACCACGGCATATATAATATTATGAGGAAAACGGCAATATTAGGCGAAGAATGTAAAGTTTTGACTCGTTTTTGACTTGCCTACGATATTTGCCAAGATAGCGAACCATCGAAGTAGAAAAATTTTTTTTGCATGGAGTATGTCTATTAAATCATTTATTTATCATCAAAGTTATACAAGTTGTTTATATATATATCGTTTTGAGAACTTATTGTATGATATATATATAGACACACACACCCATCAAGTTTTTTATCATTTTTGCTCATAAATTTTTTATTAAAAGTATTTCCCAAAACGTGTCTTACTATTAGGAACGGCAAAAAACGGCAATATTTGGCCTAGTGCGGATTTGATTTTAGTGTATTCAGTCTCGTTAAAATCAACGTGCCCCGCTATCTTAGCCCTCAGGTTTTTTCTAAAACTATTCTTTCATAAAGTTTTGTTCGTATTATGCTTAATACTATCGTGACCGGCATAAAAAACGGCATTATTTGGGTTCACCCATTTTTGTTTAGTGTCGTTACTAGCCCACACAGCATGAAAGGAAACTGAAATAATTACATGTAATAATTCAAGAATTAATACATTGAAAAGATTCAGAAAGAATTCAAAAAGGAAAAAAATTAATTTAAAATTAATTTTGAACCTAATATATGAAATCCTTGCAGAAATCTTTCAAAAATTATTCAAAAAAAGAAAAAAAGGTTTAGAAAATTACTTAAGCAAATTTTTTAAAAAACATTTTGGGAATCTTTTAAAATATATTCATGGAATATTTTATGAAGTCTTTTGGTAATTGCAAAATATTACAAGAATTAATTTACAATTACCTCTTATATTATATTAACTTTTTGTTCCAATC
>JAYJLV010000046.1:20823011-20877282 GCA_036873485.1 Torymus texanus
GTGTGTGTGTGTGTGTGTGTGTGTGTGTGTGTGTGTGTGTGTGTATATATATATATATATATATATATATATGTATATATATATGCACGAAGCCATCGTATAGCAGTAGCAGCAGCAAGTCAGAGGAAGAGATTTCCAAGGACAGAAAGCAATTTACTTCTAGTAGTAGTAGTAGTAGTAGTAGTAGTAGTATATGCGGGTGTATATAGGTATATATAGGCAAGACCATTGCTACTGCATACAGTATAGCAGTGTTGGGCGCCCGCGCATATACGCGAGAGTAGAGGTATACCAGATGAAATCATCCAATCAGAGCAGCCGGCACACCGCCTCAATTGTCGCGCTGGGTATATAAGTACTCTATATATACTGCTGCTCTCTCGGCTAGAGATGGAGATATAGCGGCGGCAGGAAATCGCTCCGTCGCTGCCGTGCAACGCGCGCCGCGAGACCTTTACGATATAAACTGCTACCGTAAGGTGTATACATATATATGTATGAGTATATAGCCACGTAATTTTTTATTTTTGGTTGGAAAATATAAAATGAAAAGTAAAAAAAATGGCACTTTTGAAAATAGTTTTTTAGATGTAAAAGCACATAATATATAGTCTGAAAAAATAATGGTATATTCTCTTTCCGCATTTATTAAAAGTTTAGCGCATTAAAGTTTTATTTTAATTAGTAATTGTGGTCTAAATTTTTTTCGAATAGAGTTTAAAAAAGCTTCTGATATCACTGACCATAAAGTACAATATATTTAGAAGTAAATTTTAGTTATTAAAAAAGAAAATTATAAATCAGTTAATTAATATTATTTAAATTAGATTTAATCAATAGTATTATCGAAAGTTCCTTGGATGTAAAAGCTTATCGGATTTTATAATTTTTCAACAGTGGGTTAAAAAATTGTCTTACATACAAACGAACTGATCACACTATCATCGACTGAATGTACAACTTTAAAATATTGTTTTTTTCTTTTTTTTTTTTAAACATTTTATGGTGTGGCACGCAGATGATTGAAAGTTCTATTTGTTCATCAGGCAGACTAGAAATATATTCTACTGGTTTTTAAGATTTACATTCATGGTCGAATATCATATGCTTCAAAAAATGAGAAAAATTAGATTAAAATAAAATTCATACACTTGATTTACTTTAATTTTCACATATTTATGAAGTACAATACCTCTTAGAACAAAAGAGTACATCACATGTCACTGATCAAAGTACAATCATTCGCTTGTGCTTCATACAAATACAAATAATTGAAATACAATTCCTTGTATTTTTATGAACAATTACCATATCTAAAGTACCTTGGTAACATCGAACCATTTTAGTTTTACCTAAATACGCAAATTAATCGTTTGATTTTTGATAGTGTTAATGCCTTGAAACTAGCAATACCCTGAAAGTTAAACATTCCCTAGTTATACTTTTATATAGTATAGTGTAACGCAGTTTAATCTCGGACAATCAAAGATTTTTTTCTGATTCTGCGTACACATAAATTACGTCTGCGTACATGTATAATAGACGTGCTCTCGTGCAGAGAGTCTCTCCTACGTCATTCTCGCGCTTGAGTGACGCTCAAACGCGCGGGTAGAAAGAAGAGGAAAAGGAGCGTCAGGCGGCAAATTGTTACAACGCGCGCGTGGCTGATGGATTTAATTTTGGAAAGGCAATGCAAATTCATGACAACTTATTTAACTGCTAGTGATGTGTATGGGTACGGTACCTCCACCATTTCGATAACACAGATATGGGAACCGCCAAACATTGCCAATGCCAATGGCGTATCCGGCACAAGACAACAGGAATTCTGTTTTACTGGCCCAAGAACCGCGTTCTGGCGTCTCGGAATGATCGTCCGATGTCGTGCTGCTTGCACCCGGTGGTTCCTTTTTGTGTTGGTCTTTCTTGCCATCCGCGAACACGTATTCCACGGCTGACACTCTCGAGTCTTTTTCCTTCGTCATTTTTTAACTGTAAAATTACATCGAAGCAAAGTGTGAAAATAAACATTTTCTTTGTTTGAATTAAAAATTTTTACTAGTTTATTTTTATGTGTAATTTAGAAAAGTGGTATGTATATGTAAAAGTAGTATGAAATCGTTCATGAAATAAGATACCAATAAAAGAATGGAAAAAAATCACTAAAGGAAATTTATTTGTGTATTTCTATCTATGCACATGTATATGTGTGAGAATCAGGAAGACGTAGCAATTTATTCATGGATGTATAGAGGAGAGGATTAAAATAAGAAGCCAACTCTCGCGAGGTCAATGATTGCCCGCAATTGTCCCGTTGTTTTGCGTCTGAGGGCTTAATGAGGCCTCCGGCAATCATCAAATGGCGTTCTCACCCCGAACTTTCATTACTATATACACGCGCACGCGTGCGTTACTATATTTGGACGCAGAGCTTGAAGTAGGTTATATATGACTATATACACGACACACGGCGTGTCTCTTTAACTCGACGTAAGTGATCTGTATATTATAGCCTGCCATCTGCATGTTTCCTGCCCCGAATTTGCGCAGGGGTGCCATTAGCGCAATGCTACCGATATATACATATATATGATGGTGTACGCATATATGTATGACGCCACACTACGCGTATGTACGCAGCCTCACGTGGAACGTTATAGTCGTGCGGTCTCAACATTGCGCGAACTTTTCCATTGACGCTCTACTGCTTCATGTACGCGTTATACATATATATTTTTCCGGCTCCCCGGTAAATTTTTTTTAGTGCTCAATCTATGATAGAATCTTGATTATGTCTGTGACTTTAATAGAAAATAAATGGTATAAACTAATTTCATGCTCAGCGTGATTCAAATATTGTTACTCGATTTTTTTCTATTTTTGTATCGTTATAAAGTAACCGGATACTACTATAGATATAATTAAGTGTCTGATGAAAAAAAAAATACTATACGTATAAATTTTGTAAGAAGGCATTAAATATTGTATAAACGAGTTTATATTTTATTAACAACTTATCGATTGAAGATATATTAACGATATTCTGAAATATTTCGCTACCGTTACGCGTCATGATAGCTAATGTTATTTCCATATACCTTTCCGGTGAGGTTCTGACATATAAGCAGGACATTTATATTAAAATCAACATCATATTATCAAGCAATCTTTAAAATCGTAAAAACCTAACAACAATGATTAAATCCTACATATTAGAACGCAAATAAATATAATTTTCATAGATATATACATATCAAATCGATTAACAATTTCAAACCGTGTATAGAAACTCGATTTAGCATCATGACAAACGTATACCTGTACAACTACCATTCAACTACCAAGTATAAAAGATTCGTTGGAAAATAATTAAACGAACGTAGACGCGCGCGTTCCGCTTGATCACGGCGTCAAACGCTATACACTTTATATACGTATATAGATATATAGAAGAACGAACAGAGTAGCTACAAGCACGCGCGCGGGTGCGCGCATGGCGGTAAAGGTCCGTAATTTATTGACCTTGCACCACATTTTAATTTACGCTTTTAGCTGACCGCAGGGAGAAGAGTGAACGAGAGAGAGAGAGAGAGAGACGCTTTTGTTGCCGAGCGAGAAAATAAGGGTCCCTCATTAAGTACAAAGCAAAAGAGATAGAGAAAGAGACTATAGACAATTCCCTAATTAAAGATCGGCTCCACAAAGCGATAATAACCTCCTTTCATTTCTGCAAAAATTTCTAAATCAAAATAACCGTCGCGTATATGAAGAAAGCAAAAAGAAAAGACAAAGTATAATAATAACAATAAAAAATCATTCACGGTTGCCTGAACGGGATGAAAATGGGAGAACCCGAGATTTTTTTCTTCAGTATAGTGCGAATATATATCGTTTACGCACCCCTGCGGCCTCGTCTCGCGCCCCTAAAGATAGCTCGGTTCGTGTCCTTCCCCACACCATATATATATAAATATAATCCCACACGTGTACTTCCTATCCTACTGTTATATACCTTGGTCTATGTCTCAGCTTTTCCTTTAACGTCGTCCTCTTCACGTACTACTCTTCCCCTCTCACACTCGCGACGTTACGTTCGCTAAAAAGCCAATGTTGGGCTTACAAGAACGTCGTCGTCGTCGTCGTCGTCGTCGTAGCACTCATCTCTATCCTTCTCTCGTCGCGTTAATGTCGAGCGCGCGCGACGATCGAAAAGATAACGTGTCCGCATAGAGAGGACGGTCCACGAGTAACTAACTATTACTCCGCGAACACCGACGCGACGGTTCTCCTGCAACGCTTATGTACCGGGCCGTTCGCTCGTCTGCTCGTACTCGCCTCTAGTGTGCCTACTTAATGTAGCACGCGCCCAGAGTGAGTGAGTGAGTGAGTGAGTGAGTGAGTGAGAGAGAGAGAGAGAGAGAGAGAAGTTACAACTACTCCCCACATGCACGATGTACATAATCGAGGAGAGCAAGAGGAGCGATTGCCCGTCGCACCATATATAAATAGACCCTGATATGGCAATCATTATCTTGATGCTCGTGCAGATGTGTGTGTGTGTGTGTGTGTGTGTGTGTGTGTATATATATATATATGCTATATCTGTGGGGACCCCACGGGGCAAGGGCCAAGATCGGCAAGTGATCCTCGTTGGTTTAACGATTTTATAGTTGGTAGTGTGAGATTATACCGATGTGTCGATTTGTCCATCGGTTCTGAATGTTTCGACAATTAGTATGATGATCCGTATATCGAAATAATTTATGGTCAGAATTGCATATCTATAATTAAATAGTTCGACTCATTTCTAATCGAATGAATTTTCTTTATTGTGGGAAAGAATAATTTGCAGTTACGTGTTTACAGATTTTTATGAAATCGCGGCGATTAATTTTTACTAAGCCACACCGAACCAGTAAATATATGCTTCATTTACGAGCTTTCACAGTTTTTCAGCTTTTGAAGAAGCAACGAATTAAAAACAATATAAAAAGGGAATGCAAATTATTTTGATTCTTCGTGAACTTTTTACCCTTACTTTTAATTTCTAATATAACCTTAGATTACTCCTTTTACGAACTTTTACTTAATTTTAATGAAAACTTTTACTATCAGTAAGTACAAAACTACCCTTTAAGATAGAGACTCTATTTTTCCCAAATTAAGATCAATTTCGAATTTGGAAGCTTATAAGCTTTATTCACATAATTACATTAAAATTTAAGATACTTATATCCTTGAGCCTTCCTCTGCTATATAGTTATATTTCTTGTCGTATATATTTAATCTTAATTTTACTAATCTACCCTAATTGATTAAATTTATTAACTTTTAAAACAACATATATTGTATACTCATCATCCCATTAGTACGACATATCACTTGTAGCTTCAAGTACATAAACCATTAAGTCAGAACAACAACAACAACCAGTTTCATCTCAATCTTTCCTAAGCTTTTGTGGGAACGGAAGCTATATACACACGTCTTTACCCTGGTAGAAATTCATCTATATGAAATGGCCAAAATGTTAGAAAATGGCTAGTAAAACTTGCTAATTAATCGCTTGGATAAAACGATTTTTCTTCCATTATATTACCATTTCTTAGATTGACGTAATAAAAAAATATTCGTATTTGATTTATTTACTAATTTTATCTTTGATGAAAGAGCATTAAAGGTCATTGGATGGCTTACCAAAATATAAATAAATAACATTAACTAATAAATCATTTGCTGTATTCATTCTATGAATAATTCAGCCAAACTTTTATTTCTTCATCTGATTCTCTATCTCTCTCACTCCTTGTCATAATAGCAAGCCTTCTGCTAGCCATTTTCAGACTAAAGAAACTGATCGCAGTTTTAATACCTTTAAAATACTCAAGAGCAAGCTTATGCTTATCTTCGAAAAACTCGGTCTATTTTTCAATCCATTAAATGGCCAAATAATGGGAGAAAAAGTATTTATCGGGAGCTAGAAACTGGACAAGACAAGTTCCCATTTTATAGCCTGTACTAGTAAAAATGGTCATTTATTAGTTATAAAATGGTTTCGATTTCTACCAGGGTACCTTTTGTCGACATTATAAAATGTTGACTTCATGGAAAGTTACGATAGTTAAAAATTGAGCGTCCAAATTTACAGACAATCGTAATAAATAAGGATGGTAAAACACTTAATTAATGAGAAAAATGTCAGCACATTTTCTAATGCAATTGAAGAATACAAATGATTTTAAAAAAGCTTCCTAAAGCATTTACTTAATGACAATGTTGTTATACAATTTTCAATCCATGCAAGATTTACTTAATAACATATGCCATATTGTGCAACGTGTCGCTTTGCTACACGTGTCACTAAATTAGATCTTATCGGGGATGAATAGCTCAACAAAAAAACTTAACAATTGCGACGAGAAAAACACAGCACTTTATAAAAGTTAATTATTTCCATCTTATGATTTTAATTTAAGCAATACGAATTAAAAAAATTAAAATGTTTCGAAAAGAATGCTACACCTGACAATATAGGTATAATAAAAAAAAATATAAAAAAATTAATTGTGTTTCCGTACAAGTAACCAGACTAAATTCGTATATATAGCTTTAATAAATGATTCTGTATCGAACCAATCAAACCGCCTGGAGAACTCGGGCAGCTCGAATAATTTTTATATGTATAGAGATATCCAATAAAATCAAAATGCTTGAAATTTATTTATACATGTGAATATAAAATATATGCAAGCCTGCGCCAGTTTAAATATAAATTTATTTTCAAATATTACAATAATACTCAAACTTAAAAGTTATAACTAAAATATACAGTTACTATATTATGCGGAGAAGGACGGTAAAGGGCAATGATTGCTTTCTCTTCGTACTTGTTTTGAACCAAATCGATCAATTGCTGTTGCCGGATAATTCGATTTTTCGGTACCCAAATTAGTAGACAAATTGTTTAATAAAAACGTTACGATTGTTAAAAAAATACTTCTATATTTTTTAAAATGGCAACACTTTATGTGTTAATTTTAATATTGATGGTTTCATTATAGAGAATTATATAATGCATTCTAAACCAAAACTTTCGGTATTAAATGTCTTTTAAATGTATTAAATATTATTAATAAGTTCAAAGAAAACTATTCCGAAATATATCACAACTTACTATTTCGATAGTCAATGTCTCCCAATTGACTATCGATTTACAATATTAAATTTGTATTTACGCATTTACATCAAACAAAACACTAAAAAAAATTCGAACCCAACATAAGAAAAGCACACAAGTGACCTATCTCAAATGGACTGAAAAATCTAAAACACTTCGCAAACCGCATATACAAGCAGCTCGACATAAAGCAACAACAAAAAAACCCTACACGTGTGTATTTACACCACGTACATATCCACCACGACACCACTTGCCCATCCTTACAGCGCCGACGCCTGCATGAAGTGCACACTTACATACACATCCTCTATAATACAAACTCCACTACTCGCTATCTATATACCTACCCTTACGACAGTGAATTCTTTCGCCGCAGTTGGTGCTCGCGAGTAATCGATAAATTCAATATTACCGCGGACAGGTACCTGCACTCTCTTACACACCTGCGGACTCATAGTACTGAGTGTTATACGAGTCTACATAGACGTATACCCCTGCGCGCTCACGCACACATATATATACATATAAAACACGAAGGGGCTTCCATAGATGGTAAATAATGCGAGAGCGGCTAGCAGTGGTCAGCAGTCGGCGACGGCAGCTTACAATAGGCCACGGAACAACATGGAGCTCTACTTGGCGCTAAGCCTTTTCAAGCGGAAAAAGTACGAGGAATGTACCGCTGCGTGTACTGAACTTTTGAGAAAAAGCCCATTGGATCAGGTATGCTGTAGAAAAGGGATGTTTTATTTTTTCAAAATTTTCTTGAAAGTACTGGACTTAGTCTTATTGTATGTGTGCTATGTAGCTTCGTTGGTTTGTGTTGTCCTGCGCTCGTTACCAGGGAACGTATAGTAGATAACGATACAGAAAGCATGATGTTATATTATAATGATTATTGTCCACGATGTAGTTAATAAGTTTGACACAATAATAACAATAGTCAAATTTTAATAAAAATGTCACTATCCCATAACTTTCATATAGGAATTATAGCTGAATACTTTTCTTACATACATTTACAAACTTTCCGTATACACGCAGGCGGTATGGGTGTTGAAGATGCGAGCGCTCACGCTGCAGGTCTACGTAGACGATATCGAAGGCGAGGAAGAGGGTATAGCTGAAACTCTCCTCGACAACGACACAATAGCATCTATGCCACGACCAGGAACATCCCTTAGAAACCCTGGTACCGCCGTCCCTGGTCAAGGATTTCGACCGCGTACACAGACAGGTAAATACACCATCAACAATATTATACTCATAAACATAATCTAAAATAAACAAATTAACGTTGAAAGGTAGACCTGTTACTGGTGTCGTGAGGCCAGCTACACAATCAGCTTTAGACTCGTCACAAGGCATGGAAGAGACTCTGCGAACTCCTAGAACAGCGTCGACAGCACGGCCTATTACCGCTAGTACAGGCAGAAGCGTAAGGTATAATTGATATCATCGATGCACACGTATAGCGTTTTATCCGTGAATATTGACCAAGGCCAATAATAACACGTACATGTTCGTTATATATATGTATATGTATATGTATACACATACAGGCTTGGTACGGCCTCGATGTTAACGGAACCCGGCGGCCCGTTCATTCAGCTGTCCCGGCTGAACATCTCCAAGTACGCGTCGCAGCCCAGCATAGCTAAGCCACTGTTCGAGTACATCTATTATCACGAGCATGATCCACGTTATGTAAGGGATAAATGTTTCTATAGATTTTCTTTATTCTTGTTATATGTATGTTTTTGAGCGAAGCTTTTGTACACTTATATCTCATTGCATATTGTTGTGCAGCGTATATTCGTATAGTAGAAGTATTTTGCGTGGGATCAAAAGATTTACCTATGTATATAAGTATACAGCTTAGAGCAATGTGTATAATATACGTATAAACACAAAGGTTAATTACGCGATAATCTCCGTCCTGTCATATAAGTATACGGGCGCATTATGAGGCCTTGGATTCCCAAATTAAAGTTGTATACTTTGGTATACGTTGGACCGATCAATCATTATCTTGCGTGGGACCTCGAAAGCCAATAATCTCTTGGCCTAGCGTATGACTGTATACGACAATCGGTTATAATAAATTACCCTGTAATACTTATAAAAACTTATTATCAATTATATACACGCGCTATTAAATAAACTATACCGAAATGAATTAATAATATAATAAAAGAGCATTTAAGCTTAATGAGGGAATTCGTCAAGAGCACAAATGAAAAGAGCACAATTACATGTCGTACGTAGACTCTTGAAATATTACCATCACAACAGCGGAGGAAGCAGAACATTGAACTTGCATATTAAATTGTCGCAAATGTTTACACACCTTAGTGCGCGTTCCTATTGGCACGAACGAAATGTTAGCGCTGTGGTGTATGTGCATGAGAGATGAAATTGTCTCTATCTATTCTCTCTTCTTAACTTCTTTTTTTTCTGATTGATGTGAATTGTTGATCTTTTTGCTTTTTTAAATTAAATAGACAATTATAAAACGATATCAACTTTGAATTCTTATAAAATTCCTAATGATAAAATGTAATTAAACGAATTGAGATGCATTTAGATACCGAAAAATTTTTATTTACCGTTCTAATACGGCTTTTCAATCTGATAATCTGAGGACTTCTTACTTGAAATTGCCTACTATATACAACTTCTTTATAAATTTCAAGCTGATCCATAATGCAATTTTGAAGAAATTACATTCAAAAGGATTAAACAAATTTAACACCATACATTTCTAAATTTTATAGATCGATCATAGAACAAGCACAAAAGATATATTTTTAATTTCAGATCAATTAACATAATTTTGTTCTAGTTATCATGCAAACCAGAAACCCGCTTTTTATAAGTTTTTTTTCTTCTAAAATTATCAAGCGAAATACTTAACAATTCAGCGAATTATATATTCTCTATATTCTTTATATCTAAAAAGATATTCATGATATTATCTCTTTTTATTTTCGAAATATAATCTATTTACCAAAATTACGTTTTCATCAATAACGTAGGAGTACATATAGCAAGCGGTATGTTTTTTTTTAAGTTGGAAACAATTTTATCTTGCATAAAGTCAACTCATAATATATAAACAATATTATACAACTACAATATTAAAATAATTGAAAAATTTTTTTAAATCGCTATAAAATAAAATAAAAGTCGATTTTAATAAAAATAGTGTTTTGATCCCAATTTTGTAAGCCAAATCGAGAAAAATCAACCTTATCCGGTTAAAATCGGTGGAGTAGATCATGTGATGTCAGTGTATTTGGACATAGTTTATTCATTTCTAATTTTTTTTTTTTTAAATCACAACGCTTCCTCTAGGATGAATCAAAACTAAAGCAATAAGTTTTAACCGATTTTCAGGCACTGGATTTAGCGGTCCAAGCAACACAAGCCTGCCAGTACAAAGACTGGTGGTGGAAAGTGCAGTTGGGCAAGTGTTATTACACGCTCGGATTAATTAGGGATGCCGAGCAACAATTTCGATCAGCATTGCGGGAATGTAAGACAATTGAAGCTGTACTACGGTTAGTAAGAGTTTACATAAAGCTCGATCAACCGCTCGCAGCGCTCGAACTCTGCAAGAAAGGATTGGAATACTTCCCTAACGATGTAAATATTGCAAGCAATATTAGCATCTTTCCCTGATTCTTTTTTTTTTTTTAAGTAACTTTATTAAATAATTTTATTGGTCTTAATAGGTCTGCGTATTGACCGAAATGGCAAGGATCTTCGAAGGAATGAACAATGTTGCGATGTCAGTCAAGTATTATAAAGCGATAGCGCACGAGGATGCATCGAACACAGAAGCTATTGCGACTATAGGGTTGCACCATTTTTACAATGATCAGCCTGAAATTGCATTGCGATATTATAGGTATGTTGAAGTTTGTTGTGAAGATTTATTTCCATTATAATAATGTTTCAATGTGTAACGAATGTGTAAAATAAGTGATTCTCGCACGAAATGAGTTTTTTAATAGATAAGAGAAGTTGGTTACCATGCAGACGAATTAAAAATACTATTTTTCAGAAGTGTGGGTAATTCAATGTTCTTTGTATGTTTTGTACTTATTTCTTGCACGTGGAAACTATTTTTTACAGGTTAATACAACGAATGTAAAAACTAGCATAGCAAATTGAATTCAATGATAAAATTAGTCTATAGATGTAAATAACTTCGTAATTTAAAGAGTATTACAATTCAATTATGAAAGGTTAATTAGTTAACAAGATGAATAAAGGAGACTTTGATAAGTTTTTACTTGATTTAATTCTCTTATTTACATAAAAAATGTAAATTTATAATTCTGTGAATGATTTGTTGGATTCTAAACTTATAAAATATTTGTATCTTCTCAAACATAACTTATAATTTTAAATTAATCATTAAAACAGGAGGTTGTTGCAGATGGGCGTTTACAATGCGGAGTTATTTAATAATCTTGGATTGTGTTGTTTTTACGCTCAACAATACGACTTTACAATATCGTGTTTCGAAAGAGCCTTAAGCTTGTCCACTGACGAAAGTATTGCAGATGTCTGGTATAATATTTCACACATAGCTATTGTAAGTCATCCTTACAAAGTCTTTGCAGCACGAGAATGTCAAAATTATTGAAATATTTCAGTGTCTAGGAGACTTGATAATGGCAACAGACTGTTTAAAGCTGGCTATTGACGCAGACAACAGGCATGCAGCATCCTACAATAATCTAGGCGTGCTGGAAATGAAAAACGGAAATGCCGTTGCCGCTCGTATACACTTTCATGCCGCAGCTAGTATTGCCAACTACCTTTATGAGCCACATTTCAACAGCTCTCATTTAGCATTTAGTGTAAGAAATTTGCATCTGTATTTTCAATATCTTAAACAATTCTATTTTTCACTTCTTCAATTCTATTTCAGAATGGAGACTTACAGGCTAGTTACATATCGGTACAAAAAGCTTTAAATGCCTATCCTGGACACCGTGATAGTCAAGAACTTTTTCGGAAATTACAGCAATATTTTACATACATGTAAGAAAAGAGATATATTTATATGTAAATAAAATTTTTCTACAGACATTTATTCCTGATACTTTTTATCGCCATTCTTAGGAATTAATATGTACAATGTACAGATCATTGAAGGCAAGTGTGTGTTTACACATAATTGAAACATGTTCTGATGTATTCCTGTCTCAGCAAAAACGCTGTACAATTATTTATTTCTGTCTTTGAAAAAAATAAATACTGTGACATCATTTGGCGCATAAAAATACAATAAAAAATCTCTTATCACATTCTTCTGCAAGTTCTCACATAATACAAACCAGTCATACAAACATAATAGAGTTTCACAAGGTGAATGTATCACTTATTTTTACAATCGATTGATTTTAGTAGAAATTATCATGATCTATTTTGCCATTTCACAATGATAATAACATACTGACCTTATACTCATCCACATTATATTTATACAATTTTGTGCTTAATCGTTGTACAGTCTATAATTGTTCTTCCTCCATTCAATTTTATGTTGTATGGGATATAACCAGCCATGAAATTATGAAGTAGAACAAGAATATTGGATAAACAGCAAGAGCTTTTCTTCCCGCTGGTTGACTGTCTCCAAGGAATGCCATAGATGCTAGAAAATAGTTTAATATATCAGTAAAAGTATCTTATTATATATTTTCAGTGGTTTGTATAACTCAAACAAACTATGAATATTTACCATAAGTTGCCCAAATAAATCCAATCACAGTTATAATAAATCTAAGTATAAATAAAACAATAGTTTGCTTAGCCAACAAAATTATTCTACAGATAATTAATGCCATTGTTATTGGTAGCAAACAATATCCAAGAACGCACACACTTTGGAAGAAGGATCTGTAAATAAGGTTATAAAAATTTACAAATTTACAAAGAATTGGATTTAAATTGTATAGGAAGTAAATAATACATACATATTGCCACCAAGAAGTTTACTATTCAATGTAACTACCATAGAACCAATCCACACTATCACAAAAACTTCTGCAAATTCTGGACCACCATCATTGGAATTGTCTGCTGTATCGGAAGAGCCTTGTAGTATCCTAGAAACATTAACAGGAATATTAATTTAACTATACTCAACTAAACCAAAATATAAAATTCCATATAATATTATATACTCACATTGCCATGAATGTACAAAGTACTAATGGCCCCCATAAGTCCCCTAAAAATGACAATAATTATGAATAAAGCATAATGCTTGCAAAACTCGCTACACATAATAAATCGTTGACAGTAAACTCACATTCTTTAAGTAAACTTTTTTTCTCTTTTGGGTACAAAACATGATAAAACTTTTGTCCTACTGCTCGCACATCCCTTAGCTGTAAAATATGAATAAATTATAATATTTATATCCAATTGGATATTGCATGTTATAGCTTAATAACAAAAATTCATTACAATAGTATCTTTTATCGGTTCATCAAGAGTATTAAAATCTGGTTCTCCAAGATTAGCCTGATTTCTCAAGTTTGGACCAACAGTCATTTCTCCGTGAACATTCTGAGCATCCACTGACAATATTTCATCGTCGTACATCTAAAATGATTAAAATAATGTAAAACATCTGAATTTAAAGTACAGCACAATATTGAACTTTGTTAATACACTTACATCAAGTTTTGCATCATTCATAGCCATGGCTGAATATGTTATACTTTTTCTTTTCACTGGGTATGTACTAACTACAATTAACCTGGCTTATTATAAAACCTTGGTAACTTATCCTCCTGACAAATAGTTGACGAAAAAAACTATGTGTCTCATCTAACAGTCATGTCCACGAACTTTTTTTTTCGCTCTAATCACCATGATATCACACTCCCGACACTATCCTCAAAGCTTTTCATCATTTCAAAGCTCTCAATTGTAAAAAATCACGTCCACGTACGGCTGCTCCGCTTAACCTCCACTCCACCTGTCAAACCCTCGAGGACTGCAAATGTAGTAATAATCCGTGCAAGAACGGACACGGTAAGCAACTCCCAATTGATAATGACGTCTCTCTCTCTGCTTTGCGCAGCCTATATGCTGTATATGTGTCTCTCAAACTTAAAACGTATCACAGAACAGGAGCGTGCGTGGTTGTACACGCGCCCGTGTGTACATATATACGTGTGCAAGCACACACAAGTGGCGCGAAATGTTGTACTATATGAAGGTACAGTATTATTATACTACTCGGTTCTGTCCCAGTCTCCCTGGTCACCCAGTCAGTATATATCGCGTATAGCTCAGTGTCGCGCCTTTTCCAGAAATTCCAGATGGCACAGAGGTCGAAAGATGGCTGTTGCACGGATAGCAGCCGGTTATAAAGAAGAATATCGAATATACTGGGCTTCGAAGTTATATAGTTTGTTTGTATTGGCAGAGTGAGTTGGTGTGCAAGGAACACAGGTAAGAACCAAGGATGTTTATCCGAACTATGTGGGCGGTTCGTAACGGCAGAGACCAAATCTTTTGGCTCGCGGTGTACGTTCTCGTTATCGGCGTGGCACTCGTGCGGCAATCACCACTGCTGGATGTGAGTGCGCAGTTGCTGCCGGCGCAGACCAAAGCGCATGTCGATGAACAACAACAACCAATCGCGCTTGAGAAGGAGAAAAAGCGCGAGAACGCTACCGACTTAAATTCTCTTGATAAGCAACTATGTATCCTTTTTCTTTATAAGTATTTTCATTTTACACGATATATATAGCGACTAACGTTAAGCACTTTATAGAATTGAAATTTGCTTTGAGTTTAAATTGGTTTTCGAAAATTGAATTACTCGTGGTATGAATATTGCTAGTTTTCTATTTAAACAAAAACGGTTATTAAATTTACATTTTTCAAAGAATATCTATGTTTGCTTCATCGACTTAAAATGTTATATAAATAAAGATGTTACGAATAATTATTTGTGCTAGAAAAATTTTTATTATATAAGATACATACATTATACTCACACACATTGCACACGGACATCCATGCAGATACTTACTCCACTAAACATTATTTTATTTATCTACTTTTAACCGAAAATATTAAATTTGCCTTTTTCATAAATGAATGCATAACGCTTGCTTTTCTTTGCCCACATTTATTATGGTCAAATAATGTTGAGCGTAGATAAAGGATTTATTAACTTTTCTTAACTAATGGACACGTTCAGTTAAAAGACTTTTTGTAAAGCGGAGAAAAGAGCACTTAGAAGCTGTTAAGAATCTACAAAAGATAAATAGCTACGAGCGTCAGTATAAGATGATTAATGTGCTGGCGGAAAAAATGTTCGATGTTATAGAATCGAATAAAATTCTTTTGGAAAACTATACGGATTCCGATCTGAAAAACATATCGTTTGCAAAGGTGCCTAATACTAAGACGGATATAAGAGATGGTAAAGATGATTTCTCTAAAATATTTTTTCATAAAATATAACTTAGCAATTAATATTGTTAAAAATGATTTTATTATATGTATAGCAATATCGAGCGTGTTAGAGAATGCCGCATTATTCGGTGACATGGTTTTAAATCTACCAGATGTAACTCAAAGGCTCTTAAAAACTCAGCCGAAATGGAATTCGACGATACGTTGGTCCTTTGACTTTTTGAACAGAACGAAAGACTTGCTTGACAAGCCGACACTCGACATGTTAAACTTGGTGCTTCAGGAGCTAAATATTACTCAGAGAGATCCAAATTATTTCAATCCTAATAAATTAGCAAATCGAAAGTTAAAAACTGAGACTGAAAAATCAAAAAAGACGTCGTCTAAGAAAGAGAAACGAAAGAAGGGTCCAACAATGACCAAAATAGAATTGTAAATTTTTATGTACAATTCCAGTTGTTTCTTTGTATATAATTAATGTTATATTAAATAAAAATGATTTTTACATTGATGTATATTTTTTCAAAACTACAGCAGACTTTTCTTATTACTTATACTAACGCTTTTAACTTATAACCACGAAAATATTTTAGCGGATAAATAACACATACCACTGCATTCTCCTGTTCTATATGACAAACGTTTTCAACGAAATTTCGAATGCTTAAAATATGTTGTAAATAAAAAAAACATATATAATAAAATAAACAAGACACTATAATAGAAGATGCTATAATTTATATTCTACATGTATATATAAAACAAGTCAAACCGGTTATTCTTGTACTATAACTTGATAACGTGTCATTTTATGCTTTATTTTCTTTTTTGGGTGCAATCTATACAAAGCGCATGCTCATATCACACTCGGAGACTCTTGGGTGTGAGGACAATCCAAATTCGAATACTTTATATATCCAATAAAAAATAAATAACGAGGGACAAGGTATATTATCCACGTGTATATACAATATTAAGTAGAAAACAGGTTTCAATAAGTAATATATATATATACTTATTCCATATATACTATATATTAATGCACCAAAGGTGAGATTGAGAAAATGTATATATATATAGTTCTAAAAATAAGCGTCGCGTAAACCTGTCCGGCGGTCATCCACATACTTTCCGATTCGAGGAAAGCAACCTTGCGCACAAACACAAGCCATATAGCAACATATATATATATATATATATATATACATATAAAAGTTTGTCTCCAAAGACATATATATAGAGCCTGGGGCCCGCCGGCGCGGCATTGAACTTTCCGACTCTTCCTCCAAGTTTTCCAGCGCTCGCGTACGTATAGGAATCCAACGGATTGAAACGCTGTCGAAATAATCCCCCAACAGTAAGCGATAATAAACGTTCTCACATACGTAGCCACAACTCTTTACGACTTATATATGCTATATATGTGCAAGTTTCCCAACGTTATATTATTCCTCACACTGCTATACATCTGAAGCAAAACAGCCGAAGGGGTCAAAAATATCGTCGCGCGTATATATAGACTTTCTCAATTTGTGAGACAATTACACCGGCGTATATGTATATACGATGAAGCCATCATCTATAAGTCCCCGCCGGCGGCTTACAACCCACAGCTGGTGTGCGCACAGTCTCGAAAGCACGTAAGTATCTCTTATATCTACCAGGTAGCTACTACTACTACTACTACTAACTCTTAGCGAGCTCTGAGAAAGAGGGAGAGAGAGAGAGCGCGTAGAAAGTGGTCAGCCAATGGGCCGCAGCGCCGCGAGCGCGAGAAGGAAGCCAAAAGCGGCCGCTCCCTCTCGGTTCCCGACAGTCTCGCTACCAGACAGTTGCCAGTGTAGACCGCAATAATAATATATATGGTATAATATAAGCGGAGGTAAAGAGACTTTGCGCGTGTCCTCCACGCACGCCTCGTACTGGTATTCAGTTGACACTTATAGCCTCCTGCCTATAAGACGTATTAACCAGCCGTTATCTTATTATACGGTCCTTCGTGTAAACAGCAGTGCGGCGAACTCGCCCAGCCCCATCCGCGGCAGGAAAGATGTCCGCCAAAGTCCTCGGAGCCTGTGCCCTCCTACTGGCCCTCGCTACCGTCTCTGGTGAGTTATATGAATATTTTTTTTTTTTTACCACTTTTTTTATTATATATATTATATGTGTGTATATATATATATATATATATATGTACGGATACACACCTTGTAACGTGCAGTGTATGTGAAAGTAGTGTCCGTGCACTCTAATACGCGCTCCAACACGACGACGACGACGAGGCACGTTACGCATCGACATCACGGCTGCGTTACGGCAACAGGCTACCATTCGACCCTTGTTATGCATTTATTCATCTTAGTTTTGTTAAACCGTGATTTTTTCTTTTTCGGTTGGGGAAGCAGCTGTTTTGTGTGCTTTCGTGTTCGAACATCGGTTAGCTCGCCGATTTTTCAGTATCCTTGGCTCCTTGCTTGTATATATGCGTATATATAAGTGTATTACGGAGCGCGACATGTATATCAACTACTTTGCTATATATATATATACACACACACGCCTGTCTATAAGATCGAAATGCGTGTGTCTGCGTATATATATATATGTGTACCACGCGCGCGCGCTGCACCTTCACTTTCCACTTTACTGTTACAATTTCATTTGACGCCTTACAAAGTGCCACCTCTTCTGCCTATAACGCGACACTAATCGGCCTGTTTATCCTGTGCGCATGGCGTTGCCTCATTAAGCACGGTTTTTTTTTCTTTCTTTTTTTTCTTCCCACCTTCGCTCGTCACCAGATTCCGCAATGGAGCGTTTCATACCCCTTTTTGCTTTTTTTACTTTTGTTGTTTATACTCGCGCGCGCGGCCTGTACACGTAATGGCAGAGGTGTAAATAATCGTACATTTTGTCAGAGCGAAATTTATTTATCGTTTCGGTTCGAGCGAAAGGGGTTTAAAAGGAAATTGAAAATTCTTCGGGGAAAATATAGCTGTGGAAAGTTTGAAGAATTTGTATACGAGTATAGTACGCTATTTATTAGCATTGAATATAAACCGACTCCGAGAAACTTTCTTTTATTGTCGTTACTTAAAACGGTTAAATGCGCATGCAATGCAATTTTTTGTCTATTTTAACTCAGCTTTTATATATATATATATATATATATAGTATATGTATATGTAACGCACAAGGTTCATATTATACGCGAATTTAATTGAGCGAATGTGCAAACATATTTGGCTTATATTACTTGGCGAGTTTAACCCGAAAAGCACCTGCTGCTCACTTTCACTCGTTTATTAGCAAATGCTTGTTTTCGCCAATGCCAAATGTATAAAATTAATGCCGCGGCGATTCGTGAATTATGAAAATTTTAAGCTATACGGCACCAACGTAATTCATTTCAAAACTAATCTTTTTCAAAGGCTTACATATATATATATATAGTTGGCGACGAAAAATATGTATATATATATATGTCGTTGTATATCTTTAAATACGTTCAAAATACGTAAAGCCTCGAAGCTATATTTTCGAAATCAATTACACATCAGCCTATTATGCATGCGAATTTCATCAGCGATAATTTCTTCTAAAAGACCGTTTTCTCGATCGAATTTCTCAGTATTGATTTCTTAACATATAAGTACATAAAGCACTATATACTTAACGTGACTGACAATATAATGATAAAAGTGAAGATATGTGAAAATTCACGATATACTATACGAAAAAATACCGGACGCCCATAAAATTTACGCATTCACAAGGCGCATCTGTTATGAGGACATAATATGTATCTAAAAATATAGCTTTTCTCTTTTTCTTAACTTTTCAAGTTTTAGTATTACACATATATAAAATACCAAGATTATTAAATGAGTCAAACTTAATATTCGAAACAAGTTCGAGGATTATGATAATAGTAGTGATATAAACTCTAAGATTTATTCCTAATTTTAAATTTCCACATCGTTTTACTAAATCAATAAATCTTATCAATAATCAATTATAATGTAATCTCAGAAATATATTATTATGAAACTAATTATACAAGAAGTAAAAAAAAAAAAAAAAAAAAAAAAAAAAAAAAAAAAAAAAAAACCGGCAAAAGTTTTCTGCGAACACATTACTATACATTGAAATTTGTTTAAGCTTTCTAACTTTCGAAAAAGGAGTTTACAATCCGTCTTCAAACATAACACTTTAATTTTGTTACGGGGTGAACAATAACGATTACTTAACGAAAATTACAACATCAGCTAGCGATGCGGCTGATATATAGACTAGGGCTCGTCATTACGCAAGACCCATTGTTAATTTTCCCTCCAAACCATCATCATCATTATCATCTGCTACGACTATCCTGTAAAACGCGTCCTACTGCACAGAAGAATACGTCGTACGTATAACGTAGCGCATGATGATGCATCGTCTTCTCATCTTTCTCGCGCTTTCTCGCCAAGGCCCCTCGCGGAATTACTCTCACTCGACTCGCAACGTTGATGTTTGACTAATTTTCCCGAAGCGCCTCATACCACTGCATGTTTTAAAATCTGCGCACGTTGAAAATTGATGTATTATAATGATGATAATAATGTAATATTTGACTTTGAATTTTAGTCAATGGCCAAGCTAACCGAAACAGTCAGTCGGAGCAGAAGAAGGAGGAGGAATTCAAGTGCCCAGAGGGACAGGGAAATGGGAACTTTGCGGATCCTGCGACGTGCAGGCGATTTTATCAGGTACGACGTTGTAGAATTTCACTCGTGACATTCTTTCCCCCCCACTTACTTCTCTTCTCTCTCCCCCCCATCCTACCCCTTCTACATCTCACCATCTCGTGAAAACGGAATTTCTTGTGAGAATATCATAAACAGTGATACAATGTTGAACATTAAAAAAAAGTTTCAGTTACGAGGCGAGCTTTCGTTTTTATCGTATATACTAAAAAATATACTGTATTACTTGGTAGTTAAATTCCGTTTGAATGTTGTTTTTTTTCTTAGTTGAACGAAACAATTTGTGAATAATCACAAGGAGAGTTCATATGGACTCCAGTTTATCGAGTTAACTGAAACTTTACTGAAAGGTTCTTGAGCTCGGAACAAAAACAAATTTTCAAAATTAATCATTTAAGTACCTAAAACTGATGTTCCTTTGTTTATTTATGAAATTGTATATATTACAGTAACAAATACCAACAAAAAAGATTAAAAGGGAGCTAAAGAGCTTTAATAATTTACAACTTTTTTAGGTTCTCAAAAGTATATGAAAAATAGCTCCAATTTAAATAACGATGTTTTAAATAGATTTCTAATCGTGTTTTTCAACTATTTTTTCAAAATTCAATTAGTACTTCCAAATGTCCAAGAATTTCAAACTAAAGCGCTTTCTTATTCTACTTTATAACAATCGTTTTTGTTTGTGTTTGATGAGCCGGAAACAACGGGCTCTCCATATAAGTAATACAATAATAATGTCACATAACGGTGACCATTTCCTGCAATGAATAATGTTTATTCCAGTGTGTCGATGGCTACCCCTACTTGAACCGTTGTCCATCAGGCTTGCACTTCGACGACATTAGCAAATTCTGCACCTTCAAAAACGAAGCTCGATGTGGTCCCATTGCTACAAGTACGTAAATGAATAAAAAAATATTGTCCTCCCGATGTTCCCCCTAAATAAGGATTACAAAAAGAAAGCTTGTCTCAGAACGATCCTCTTAAACATTTTACAGCACCGGCGCCAGTGACAGAACCGCCGACCGACTTAGCCGAGCGCTGCGATACGTCAAAATGTCAACTTCCTTATTGCTTCTGTTCTCGCGACGGTACGATTATACCCGGTGGTATCAAGCCGCAAGAAGTAAGTTCGATGTTATAAAGGCAATTGTAAAATGTATAGATAGTAATAGAGACAAAAATGTTAAGCGATATTTTACCTTTCACATTATAAAGACGCCACAGATGATTTTGTTAACGTTCGATGGAGCGGTGAACCACAACAATTTCGATCATTATCAGAAAATCTTCAATTCCGATCGATTGAACCCTAATAACTGCCCGTTAAGAGGAACATTCTTCATTTCGCACGAATATTGTAACTACAACATGGTTCAAAGTCTTGCTCACGATGGGCATGAAATCGCTACTGAAACTATCTCGTAAGTGTAAAATTTATAAAAAATAATGTAATAAAAAAAATATAAGTGCGACTATTAACAAAATTAAAAAAAAATGTTTCAATTTACAGGCTCCAGAAAGGTTTGGAAGACAAGAGTTACGAGGACTGGGTCAGTGAAATGATTGGCATGCGCGAGATCCTGAAGCGCTTCAGTAACATATCGAGCTCAGAGGTGGTCGGCATGCGCGCGCCTTATTTAAAACCAGGTCGCAACACACAGTACAAAGTTATGGAAGACTACGGCTACATATACGACAGCAGTGTCGGCATATCGCCGGGCAAAACTCCTATTTGGCCTTACACGCTCGACTATAAAATCCCTCACGAGTGCAAAGCTGGTACTTGCCCAACAAAGTCCTTCCCAGGTATATACAAGCACACACATATATAAATATATTAAAGGAGTCGCGTGAATCATCGCAGTAAGCAGACTTGAATTTTATTTTTACTCATATTTCTCTATCGGTATTTATTAGGTGTCTGGGAAATTCCTCTGAACGCCCATTACGTTGAGTCTTATGAGGGTGGACACTGCCCGTACCTGGATCAGTGCGTTCTTCACAGCCATGACGCCGAGGAAGTATTCCAGTGGTTGCAGGAAGACTTTAGCCGATCTTATGATCAGAATCGCGCTCCTTACATGATGCCTTTCCACACGAACTGGTTCCAGATTAAGGAACTTGAGCTTGGTTTGGCCAAGTTCTTGGATTGGGCGACTAGTCAGTAAGTTTGTTTTTTTGCTCCGAAATTTTTTATTTCGTTTAAATAATTCTTGATCAACTTCTACTTTTCATTCTCTCAATTTTTACAGGCCTGATGTCTACTTTGTCACAGCGACCCAAGCCTTAACTTGGATAACTGATCCTAAACCAATTCATCAATTACAAAACTTTGAGGGCTGGTCTTGCAAAAAGAAGGAAAATATTCCTGAGCCACCTTGCAACAACCCGAACAAATGTGCTCTGGACTTCAAACCAGCAGAAGCTAATTTTTCAAGTACCAGGTAATACACTGAGTAGTTTTATATAGATTATAGTTAATATTCTCACTTTTCTCTTTATGCTTCTAAATTGGTAAATTTTTGTATTATTAGGTATATGGAGACATGTACAGAGTGCCCCAACAAGTATCCTTGGTTGGGTGATGCCAAAGGCACAGGCCGTACAACTGACGAGTACAGTGTTGAAAGAGAATAAGAAATTCCTCATCAATCAATAATATTCAATGAAAACTTGTCGATTCTAAGAATCGAAATGGGATATTCTTTCCTGATTAACAGTTGCTGAAAGTTTTGAATACTGTACAAGATGAGAAGTGAAGACTTGTGAATTTGAGTTACGAACGTTTCTTTTTTTAAAGAGACTCATAATGTTTTAACTGCAAATAATATGACAAATAAAGTTTTGTCAGAAAAGTTTGCACACTATAAAAATCAAATGATATTTTTGTTATGAGCATGACGCATGGAATGTACTTATAATGTATGTGTGATGAGTTTCAAATGTTGTTGAATATGTACTGCTTAATTTTCAAGTATGAAAGACAACAATTACATTTTAAAAAAATACAAAAAATTAAAAAATTTATACTATGGTTTTATTTTTATGCTGAGTACAAAATGAAAAATATAAAAATTTCTTTTTTCTGGAACAAAAAGTATTGCCTTGTATATACTTTTAAGCTAACTTATAAATTAATGATAATAAATAAAATTGATTATTAAGAAGCTGAAAGATCAGGGTTTTTCTTAAATTCTTCATAAATTCTCCTTTCAATAATAGGTAAAGACAGATTATCAGCAGTTACATTAAAGCTAACATAGACAGGCTTGCCTAGTTTTTTGGATAATCTACTGGCAAAATTGGTAGACACCTCATCAGCAATAGGTCCCATTATTTTTGTCGACAAAAAAGACGTCTTTGGTTCATTGTTCATGGTAAAGGCTAAAGCTAAATCTTTCATATTCTCTTCATTGTAATTTCCAACCCACACGTACAAACTCTGTTCCATTTTCATAATTTGACATTGAATTCTAACCTCACCGAGCTGGTCATGAAAATTGTGGAACTGGAAGCTGCAGGGAAGCAGTTCGAGATCGTCGATTGCGCCTGACACTGACATTGTTGATCTACGAAAACACCCTTGAAATAAAAAACAAAGTATCATAAGTAAGTGTCAATTATTCCCCGACGATGACCGCGCGTAAATTCATACCAAGATGTTGACAAAATGGTTACATGTAGTCAACTAATACCGAATGAGGAATTTATTTGCACCAATGAACGCGACACGTGCCATGACACACAATCTGATCCATATTCCGTATATTCCATGCATGACTGACGTGGCTATATAGTTTGGTGGAGTGGTTAGCGTACATCAACTCCACACAACTAAAAAAAAATAATTACAGATTTGGTTTTTTAATAAAACTTTAGCCGATTGAAAAACAAAAGAAATAGCACAGTCTTATGAAATTAAAAAAAAATCAATCCATCATGATTAATTTTTATTCTGAATAAATCTCCAATTTCTGACAAATTTGACTAAAATTGTAAGAAATACGGTCATGCATGAAGAGAATTGGAGAAGAAAGTAGATTTGAAGAATTTCGCCAATTCACTGTAGTCAGAATAACGCTAGCGCTAAAAGGAATGTTAAATTTCCGCAAGGTGTCAAAAGTTGGAACTACATTAATTGGGGTACGATACATTACAAAGATGATTTAAAAGTATTATAATTTTATCATTTTTTTCCTAGATACCATATTATAAAACATTGTATCTGTAACGAGATACTTATTTTATAATTGCATCTTAAACATTTAGATGCAAAATAACTCTAATGATCAATCAGAGCCTTTACAAAATAAAACATCTGTATAGGAGATAAAATCATGCTTTTTAATTAATACTCCGAATAAAATATTTTGAATCCTATCAAAATGATCAAAATTCGGATTGGCGCCTCCTCATGGGAGTTTAATTAATTAACGATACTTTTGGCGCCAATGTTTTAAATTTTAACTGGCCTGAGACGGAACAAATGGCAGACAGCAGAAAACGTGTAGGCACCCCAAGGCACTGTATACAGATTCCTTTCGTACACATTTCTAAGCAGATCGGAGCGTCCTCTGGGAACTCCCATATATACATCCCCGGTGTGAGGTATTCAACTTGTGCAGTGGGACTCGTCTGGAGTTTGGCTTGGGGAGAGAAGAACTAGAGAGAGGAGGGGGTGTGTTGCAGAAATTCCGAAATTCCGTGTTTCAAGTGGTGGCGGACCCGTCGCTCGGCTCTCCTTCTTTCTTTTCTGTCCGTGGCGCGCTGCTGGCTGCCCGTGCTACACTCACAGTCTGTGCGTTGTGTTCTCTCTCGTCTCTCTCTCGGAGCACACGCACGTCCGTGTCCTCTCAACGGCAGGCTCTTCTCTCTCCTTATAACGTAGCGGCTGACACGAGGCGCATGCGCCCGCAACTCCCGAGCTCTTCTGGTTAGAGTATCCATTTTGATCACATGTGAGTATCCCGAGCCGTTCTTCCTTTACGGCAAAATACAATCCAAAGTTGTAAGATTCGAATGCTGCAGGTCACGAGCCAAGAGAAAATCCTAGAGAGCTCTCGTCCCGGTGCGCGTTTCTTGGTGCGTTCGCCGACCGCGGTTACAGCGCATACATATTTTATCCGCGGCAGTGCAGCGGCGGCGGCAAAAGAGAGTGCGAGAGGGAGTGAGTGTATGTGTGTGTATATATATATGTGCGAGTGAGACAGAGAGATAGCGTGAACGAGTACCGCCGCACAGCCGCCGCGCGCCGAGCGCTGTGAGAGATCTGACAATAACGGGCCCCCGTCTCGCGCGCTGCTTTCTCTCTCACTCTTGCCCGTCGTAGGGAGGCCTGCAGCCTGACGTGTGAGTGTGTGTGCGCGCATCGACTCTCTCCTCCAAGTGCTCCGACTTCTCCGAGAGTACCTGTGGCCTTCGCGTCTATATCTTTCTCCCTCTTTCACACGCTTACTCTTTAACTCGCTCTGTACACGGCAAGCGAAAGCTTTGACCGCGCGGTAAGTGTACCGGGGATTCTCTCTACAGCATCGTCTACGGCGTGTTCTTGGCGGTCCCGTGTCTCTGTGTTCCGCCTGTATAATATAGCCTCTGTCTCTCTCTCTCTCTCTCTCTAACCCACGCATGCATGCAGCGCAGAGAGCGAGCGAACACGCTGCCGCGCCGTGTGTGTCCATGAATTGTTTGGTTAGCTCGTGCGTGCTACAACATTTTGCACCCTCTTCTCGTCGGCTTCGTGGTTAGTTTTACGTCCAGATTTCCGACTCTCGCGGGTAATTTGATGAGCATTTAACAAACCTCGAATAAATCGTGTTATTAACGAGCTTGCAAAAGTTGCAAGTTGGAACGAAGTTGTGTCGCGTGTGCGTGCCTTGCGCGCGCGCGCGTGCCACATGGTCACTTGCATCTCGTTGCCGAGCTCGCATTTTCGCCGACGACTCGGCAAATTTCCTTTCCGACAGCTGTGCTGTCTATTTTACGACTTCTCCTTTTCTCGCGTTCCTCGCTATTTATCAGTATTTTTTTCATTAAGTATTCATTGATGCGATACATCATTTATCACTTATAGTCAAATTCTTTTTCTTTCTTTTTTTTTTTAATCTCCAATGCGAATTCGATATTTTCCTATAAATAATTAGTGCTCTAATATATATATATATATATATATATATATTTATAACTGATCAAACTCTTCTCTTTTTCCAGAGTTCTAAAAAAATCAAACATGGCAGATATCGAAGATACTCATTTCGAGACTGGAGACTCTGGTGCTTCAGTAACATACCCTATGCAATGTTCTGCTCTTCGTAAGAACGGCTTTGTTATGTTGAAAGCCAGACCTTGTAAAATTGTGGAAATGTCCACTTCTAAGACTGGCAAGCACGGTCACGCCAAGGTCCACCTTGTAGGTATCGACATTTTCAACTCAAAGAAGTATGAAGATATCTGTCCTTCCACACATAATATGGATGTACCTTTTGTCAAGCGAGAGGATTATCAGGTATATTATTTATCTTTAGTATTGATCAGTCTATCTGCTGTTGTGATTTCTATATTTAATAAATATGTTGATTTGAATAAAGCTCACAGACATATCTGACGACGGATACTTATGTTTGATGGCTGACAACGGAGACTTGCGTGAAGATCTCAAAATCCCTGACGGTGAACTGGGTACCCAACTCAGAGCTGACTACGATGCAGGAAAAGAATTACTTGTAAGTTTCACTTTCAAAATTAAAAATTTATCCATTTTTAGTTATAAAATATAGTATTAACTTTTATTTATGTATAATTCGAAATTTTCATTACAGTGCACGGTGCTAAAGGCCTGCAACGAGGAGGTAGTAATTGCTATCAAAACCAACACTGCCCTCGATAAATAATTGTGTTCAGTCTGAACAATACACCAACCTCAAAACCTGCTTAGCCAATCGACACCTTATCATTGGTAAAACAAAAAAAAGGAAAAAAAGAGTCAACAGTTTCAAACAGCAGTAACTTGACAGTGAAGTTAAAGCATCTTTTCATCAAAGTAATACCTACTTACTTTCTTACTATTATCTGAAAGAAAAAAACAAAAACCTATAACGTAAAAGTTTCTAAGTATTGTAAGTGGGGCTGGGTTTATGATAAAAAAAAGTGTGCATCCCAGTTTTAGAAACTAAATATACACACAAAACACACACATAAATACACACGTTGTTTGTTATACAAGAGATATGGCGACGACTTTTCATCGAAGGGTTGAATGAAAATAAAAATTGGAAAAGCCTTTACACATCCATCTTTTTCTTTTGTTAATTTCATAATGTTAATAAATTTGAAACAAAGTATCATTGGCTTCATAGTGACAAATTTATAATTTATTGCTACACATTAAAATACAGATGCTTATGACTAATTGAGACCAAGAATAAATGTGTCGACTCCTGAGCGGAACAATTTTTTTGCAAATCTATAAACATGTTTTGATTGAGGCTGTTGCTTGTTTTGTTCTGTCAATTACTTTTGCAACGATTAAAGTAACTTTGCAGTGAAACAGCAAAATTTTGCCCTCTAATCATTAGCACCTGTAATAAGTAACAAGAATTTTTTTAATAAACTTTCTAATAAAATGACTCATTGCTATAAATACTAAACAAAATTGTCTTGATAATTTATGTTGAAATGATTAGTAATCATATATATTAAAAGAGATTCACCAGTTTTGAGAGTGAGACATTGCACATCAGTTTTATCATTTGAAACAAAAATGCCAGAGGACTTACTACATCTTCATAATAAGTTCCTTGTAACACTCAAGATAATGAAAACAAATTTTTTAAATCTATCCTTGTATCTGATCCTTTGGCCTATACGTTTTCTTACCAGCAACTTGAATAAGTGAGGATACAGTTAACTGAACTATTAGATTATAAACAAACCGTAATTGATTATCTGCATCATATTTACCATTTCGTTTTTATGTAAATGGAATGATATATCATTATAAAGCTACGCAAATTGGATATAAATAATCTTTTTGGCCTTAAGGCAATTGTCACCAAAATATCTAAATATTAAAAAAGGATAAAAACAAATTTTCGATTACTTGCTCTTTTTCTTTTCAGAATTGAAATAAAGATTGAATAAAATTGTTTAAATACCGTTATTTTTAATTTAAAGAGTAATAAAGTATCTTTTGTTAGTAAAAAATATTTATTATAACAATTTTTTTAATCAACAATTTCGAACAATTTGTAAAATGTTAAGGTGCCTCTTCTACTCTTCGTCCAATACTCTTTTAATAGTTCCCATAACTTATTAGGTTTCTAAAAAAAATTGTTCCGGAAGGTACAGTCTTAAATATTGAGTATAAATTTTTTTGATTAATAGTTCAAATAAAAAATAGAGCCGAAGATAACGAAAAAAAAACATTTATTATAAGACACCTTTATTTTCAAAGTGATACTATCAATCACGTTTATAATATCATCAAGCGGTACTGTATAGTATAAGGCTCTTCATTTTCTATTAAGTAAACGTAAATGTATATAGATAATTTTTTTCTAAATTAAATTTTCACAATGATTTTTTGTTCAGCTCTTTTTTTTTTTACTTTTCAATACTTATCATAATGTAAACGGTGTCTGGAGTATATAAACATAGTATGTAACGTAAAAGTACCAAATATGAATATGAAAAAAATTACGGCGCTTGTACTACGCGTGTGCTATACCGAACCAAAATCGTATACGTCTTACGTGCTAATACTTGGTTTGTGACTATCTAGAAAACAAATTCATTGTTTGATATGCCGATGTTGCAGCACGAAATCGCCGTGCGAGTGCTTTACTGGAGTATATTTCCTCAAAAATTAATAAGAAAAAAAAATATATAAAAAAAAAGACAAAAACAAATTGTATTGCTCAAACTTTTAATAGTCACGTTGCTCAGACGTGCAACATTTATTTTTTTTCCTTTTTGTAATGACTAAAACATGGGACGTTTTACAAAAGAGAAGTGATTGTGGTGCTACCTCGCTTGTCTAATGTATAGTTCTAATACCTCTTATTATATCGATATAGAGTTAATTAACAAAAACGTTTCGATAAAAGGCTTTGTACTACTGTATATTGAATAAAATATGTAAGGACAGTATGTCGTGAATGATCTACTTATATATAAAACGATATGTACCGTTTAACATCGTTTTTATATATATATATAATATTTGAAATATAACAAGTAATACATAATGACGATCTGATCAAAAACTTATTTCCATAATAAATTTTATTTTGCCAGCGTAAATATTGAATTTATTGTGCATGTTCCAGTAAGGAATTGTTACATTTAAACAAGAGTAACAATAAATTAAGTAACTTTATTATATATAAAGGCATCGAAGAACGAGAATTAATGTCAATTGTGATAATTTCAGGGTAAGAGTTGTAGTGATCGAAATAATCTCTATAACTCGGCTCGATTCTATGTTCTTCGAAATTAAATTTTCGTTAATAATAAAAAAGAACAACGATAAAATCCTTCACTGAGAAGTAGGTGGCACCAGCGATCGTACCTACAAGCATAATGTAGGATGCATTTGAATGTTCAAATAATGTTTAATAAATAATAATGAAAATTAAACAAAAGAAGCGCACATGTAATTTTTTTATTGAAACTTCGAAAAAAAAACAAACCTACTGTAACCATCATTGTCAAAAGAACGACAAACTTATTACAACATATAAAAATATAATGTATAATTTTTAAATGAAATCAAGAATTATTTAAAATTGATGATTAATTCAAATCTAATTTATGAATTAAGAGTGAAATACAATCAATTGAACTTTATTAATAAGTAATTATTTCCATTACAATGGGTACTGCAACAAGTCTCATTTTGATAGCATGAGATAGACTCTCTTTCTCTTATAAGGCACAGAAACGAATAGTAAAAAAGTGAGAATCATGAAATTGGAAGAATTCAAAAGTTGCTTTGCACTATATTTAAAATTAATCGCAACGCTCAAGAAATGACACTTTTGTGACTCATATTGTTTCAGATTTCTATTTTTCATTAAAATGAAACTCATGTTAATAGGTTTTAAAAAATTTTATCTAAAAAAATGAATTTATAGTTTAATAAACATAATTACCAATTTACATCCTAGGAAAAATTGTATAATTATATATATATATATATACATATGATTATGTATCATATTTTTCCCAGGTCGTATGTTTTAATACAGTTGTGTTAAGTAGTATCAAATATTATTTAAAATATTACAAGTTTAAAAAATCAACAAACTATTTTCGCATAAATATATCTAAAAGCTTTTTTTTACATATTTACCTCTTAATTTTCTTAATAAATCAAAATAAAAATATATCTTAAGTTCGTAAATGTATAAAACTTTCAAAGTATTTACGAGTGGCTTTGTGCCGAAATTGTACTTTGAAAATTTTTGTAATGCAATATTAGTAAAAAATAAAAATGAAGCAAGGGATTTTATGGAAAGAAGCGTTATTTGTTCACTTGATTAAAAAACATGATTCAACATGTACATCATTTGCAAAAACAGATCAAAACTCCTCTGTGGAATTTTGTAACAAAATGCGCTTTATTAGTAGAAATACATCGGCTAACTATTTTTCGACCGTAAAGTCGAACCCAGTACTTGCACTTGTATTTTTTTCAAGAAATGACCGATGTTAGAGCAGCTTCCGTAGCTCAATAATAGACTCCGTGTCTTCTTTATCTCTAGACGTAATAACAAAGTTTAGCGATTTAATGTGTAAGACGCAAGTCGTACTTGATTCGTATCTTTTTTTTGTCTAATCACAATCGTAATCAAAGTTCTCTTGCTCTTCTTGAGATCAATTATTTGCATTTCGCCTTTGTAATGCTGCAGCTAAGTCTTGTCTTAAAGCTGCTTGTTGTCTTTGATCAGCTAAAGGCTGAACTGATCTCAAGCCATTGACAATGTCCTTGGTTTTACCAAAGTAAATTTCATTTAGGGTATTTCGAATTTTGTTTTCCATATCTTCTACCATACGTCCTATATTTGCAATATGAGGAGATGTTTCATTAACTGCAGAATCCTGTTCAACCTAGAATAAATATTGCACATGTCATCATTTGAACAAAATTTTAAGCTTCATAGCATGATACACATACCTGTCTTGTAAGACTTCCACCAAGATTCATTGTGCCCGAACCATGTTTGTTGGTTTGCAGCCAGAGCATTGCAGTGGAAGTAAGTTTATAATGCGCATTTCTGTTAGTAGGTTTGTGCTGCACTTCAACAACATGAATTGAGTCCCAACATCCTTTAATCTTTTTTGAACCGTCTCCAGCTTTTTTAATTAATATAACACCAGCAAAACCATGATCTAAATCCCACAAGTACACAGAAGATACTCCACCTTCGAAATATAACTCTCTGTACTGATCAAATGCATGATTAGCATCAATTTCCAGTTTTCTTAACCTTTCCGAAGGCATTGAACCATCTTCTAATGGAGGATCATAAGTATTGCTCCATGGAGATCTGTAAAAAGTACAATGACCAAATTGTCATTACAAAACTAAAAAGCTCAATGTAAAAGATCATTTTATTTACCTGTATGAATCCCCATCACGATTGTAATCACAGAGAAGATAATCCTTTCCGGATTCCTTATCTTTAGCTATTTTTAATGGCTGATCAACAGATGAAAGTAAGTCTTCGCACAGCGAGGGAACTAAATCAATGAGATCGCTAAGATTCTTCTCAATCTTCTGAGGAGGCAGCCTACGCATTAGGTCCAAAGCACAGTCCATTTGTTGCTCCGTCTGGAAAAAAGAGCCAGAGACTATAATGAAATGTTACCAAGAAAAAATGACAGTGCAGGATTAATCATCTCGCGTAAGCGCCATTTTGACAGATTGACGCAAATAGGTTAACTACATTTCTGTTTTTGCTTGTAGTGGAGAGATAAAAGAAAGTAAAAATTGAAAAGGTGACTGCGAACGCCTCCGAAATTGGTCTACCAGAGAACAAATACGCCGTCAGGCTTGCTGTGTGTGGCTAACTCGCCTTTCGACGGAAAAGAGAATAGATAAAGTTTATCTGAAATTTACAAGTGGCTTACCATGACACAGTTTGCCGTCGTCAAGCGACGATTTCCGCGGACCAAGTTGAGGCGAAAATCAAGCGAAGCGAGTCAAACAGGTAGACGCAACAACGCTGCCACAATCACTTTATATTAGGCTCGATGAATATGTGTACTTGGTCCATTCGTGATTTGAGGAAAAAGCGAACATTTAAAGGGTGTGTCGGAGCAAACGGCGATTGGCCACACTCGGCAAGTTGAGGCGCAGAGAGCTGCGATCGCGCGGCTGAGGCCAGTCGCCAGTGGATGCGTTCCTTCTCTGTTCTCTCCAGTCGCTCTCTCCGTCTCTCGCGGCTCGGCTCTCTCTCTATCCCTTCCTTTTGGCCGCGCATACCACGCCGAACTGCCGTTGCCGCCTTGTCCGTGCGCTCGTCAGACTTGCGTGTGTTTGTAAGCGCCACATATGCAGCTCTCTTTCTCTCTCTCTTTTGCTCGCTCGCTCTCTCCTCTCTCTGACTTTGCGCTTTACTCATTCGCGCACTCTCTATAGTCCCGGCCGAAGCCGCCGAGATTATTTTCGTCACTCACGTAAAAATACACCTTGATCGGCTTTAATAGCACCTAAGCTCCTTATTTCCCCCCCATTTCCTCGTATTAGTCATCAAGACAAATACACTTGGTGTATTCAATTGCAAACGTGTATACTACATCCCCCTTACAAGTACTTAAAACTTAATCTATCTGCAACATTTCTTAAAGCTTTTTAGCGGCTTTCCTGCATAAATCTCGTGTAATTTCCCAAATTTGGAGCTTTCAACAGTCATTTAATCATTTTTAAATTATCAACCGGGCAGCGCGCGCACAGCAGGTTACGCCACCTACGCATAGTAATACAGTGCGTGCTCTTCCATTCTCAAAACTCGGCCCTGCCCTACCGACTGCAAGCTACCGAATCGATGTTGGTATATACTCGCACGTCGACACGTATGTAAGTCAGAAAGTGCTGACAGTATCCGCGCCGCGCGCACATCACGTATTTAGGTATACCGCGCCTCTAACCGCGATTCTGATTCATTATTCACGCCATATATATATATATATATATATAGAGGCTTATCCAACGCAGTGCACGCAGGCTCGTCGACTCGTCGCGTGTCGTCCGCCGCGTCGTATATATGCGCGCGTATACATTGGTGCCATCGGTGGTATAAGAGAGAGAGAGAGAGAGAGAGTGAGAGAGAGGAGGGAGAGGGCCACACGGTAAAGGTTCTATGCTCCCTGGTAATGCAACAACAGTCGAACCTTGGCTTCTCAAGTTACCTTCGATGCATGAGACTTTTATTTTGATATCGCCGTACCATACTTGAGGAGTAGTCGTCGCCGCTAGCTCTGCCAGCGACGACACTTACGAGTCCACTTTTCGGACCCTGTTTATCTCCTCCTACTTACATGTTCACTCTCTCCTCGGCGTCCTGACACACGCTCCTCTCGCCTCATAATGCGCTGAAACGAGGAGAGAATATCACACGGCGATTGTTCAGACGCACGATACCGACCAACGATGCTTTAACAGGTAATGAGTACACCGTTACTTATTCTTCTTGTTTTTTTTTTTTTAATGTATATTATAATGTCTCTATATTCTGGATTGCGCTTTACTCTCTTTGTTTTCGTTAGAACGTCGTGTGTTTATCTTTTAAATATTACGTTGTAGAATTTCTACGAATAGCGGACAGCTTTTACATATTTATCGGATTTGTTTCCTCTATGATAAGTATGCCTGCGTGTCTAATTTCCACGTTTTTCGTAGGCAACATTATCATGAATTGTAAATGCACGATAATATTATCACGGTACCATTGTATTTTCATATTTTTTGTGATAACATTGTGTCACAATAGTCAAGAAAAATAACATTTTTACAAAAATTAATTTTCTTCATCTTTTTCTAATTTTCAACAAGCATTAAAACTCTAATATAGGTTAGATCTTTATACGTATTTAATTAATTAAAACATATTCTTTAATGTTTTTATGAATTCTTTAACTATTAATATCTTATTAAGAAATGTTTATGTAGTAGTTATATTAAAAATTAATATATCTTGTTATTAGTGATATGATACTACCTAACCCTCTTGAATACATGTGAACTTTGAACTCTACAATTAACTATCTACTTACATGAGCTTAAGCAATTAAAAACCAATTATATAAAGAAGTTAGTATGTAAGAATTTTATGTATATTAACTTATGTACAGTCAGTATAATTGACTATTATCAACTTTGAGGCATCAGTAATATGACTATTTGTTTTTTCCTGTTCTTAATACTTTTTAAATGTCCCATATATTGTATAATATATACATTTTATTTTCTACTAAAATAGTTGCATAGTTGTTTAAGATCTCAATGTTCATGTTTGGTATAGATTTAAAATTCAAATAAAATTATGTATAATTTTGAAATTTTTTTGTTATTAAAAATGATTCTTATTTGTTTCAGATAAAAAAGGCTAAAATCGTCTCTTTACACAACGCACACATATAAGTTCAAAGCCTAAAAATGGGATTTTTAGTATCTTTAAAACGCTCTCGCATAGTTCATCTTATGTTTGCTATCACTTTCTTTACATCCGGCTTAGTTATAAATTTCTTCCAATGTATACTATACTTTGGATTAAGGCCATTCTCGAAATATTTATATCGCAAAATTAACTATTACCTTTGCTATTCTTTCTACAGTCGTAAGTATTTCAACTTTATTTATTCATATATTGTTGTTACTATTCAATTTTATTAATATTTTTTGTTTTTTCTTTACTTAGAATTAGTATTTATGGCAGAATGGTGGTCAGGAACAGATGTCATTGTGTACATAGATAAGAAAGATTTTGAAAAATACTATGGTAATGAACATGGTTACCTACTAATGAACCATAGTTATGAAATTGATTGGCTGATGGGCTGGATGTTCTGTGAACGTATCCGTATGCTTGGAGTAAGTTTCATTTAAATTAGTGAATTGAAAACAAATTTATAAACTATAATTAATTCATATACCTATAATTTTTTTATTAGAATTGCAAAGCTTATGCAAAAAAGTCTATTCAATACATTCCAACTCTTGGATGGGCATGGAAATTTGCTGAAAGCATTTTTCTAGAAAGAAGTTGGGAGAAAGACAAAGAAACTATTGGTGCTCAAATAAGGGAATTAGCTGATTATCCAGATACTATGTGGGTAAGTGATAACAAGAGTAAAGAATTTGCTGTATTTCACTTGAATTTATTTTTATAATAAAAGAAATTAAATTAATGAACATGAAAATGTTTGTAGTTGCTGCTCTATGCAGAAGGTACACGTTTTACACCAGAAAAAGCTGAAGCCAGTCAAAAGTTTGCTAAGGAACGTGGTTTACCTATACTAAAACATCATTTAACACCTCGAACAAGAGGATTTACAGCCAGTATTCCCCATTTGAGAGGCAAAGTTGGAGCGATATATGATATTCAACTAGCATTTAAGCCATCTGAGCCTGTCAAGCCTACCATGACAAATCTTCTGCTGGGAAAAGGAGTTGAAGCGCACATGTACATAAATAGAATACCTCTTGAAACCGTACCAGAAGATGAAGAAGCTGCAGCAAAATGGTTGCATGATATTTACCAGATAAAGGTAAGAATTATTTTTTATATTATTTTAAATAAATTTTTGTTTATATTAATTGAAAATCCAATTTTAGGATAAAATGGCAGAAAGTTTCGTGCAAACAGGAGACTTTTTTGCAACAAGTGGTGTGCCTAGAACAGATTCATTTAAATTAGAAAGACGATATTGGTCTTTTATTAACACTATGTTTTGGGCGATTGTTATTCTTGTACCTATGCTATATTACCTCGTTAAGCTCCTCTTGTCAGGATCAACGATGTACTTTTCTGTAGGAGTTGGGATTATAGTTTTATGTAAGTTCTTAAATTTTATTTAAAAAAAAAAAACATTTTAAATAATAATTAAATAATTTATTTTTCTTGCAGTTTTCTTTATGATGCATAAAATTATTGGAATGTCGCAAATTAGTAAAGGTTCTTCATATGGAGCTGCAGAAACAAAAAAAGTCAAATAAGAAAAACGCACTTATTTTTTAGCATCGCGCAAAATAAATTACAAATGTGAAAACAGTTGTTCTTGATTACTGCAAGTGGTCATGAGATTTTTGATGATGAATTGTTTAGAAAGCATCGATTGTGTTGTTAATTTACGTTACGTACAATTAAGCGAACGAAAACGGAAGTTTTTTTTTTTACATAGCTTAGATAAACGAAGTACGTATAATAATTTTTGCAACAGCAAATTACAATATTTTTATGTTGACTTTCTACTTTTCTGATGTATAAAAATTGTTATTGTTACAGTAAATAACTGTTTAACTTCAATTCAATCAACTGTTTTAAATTTCATTCTTTTTAAAGTTGTTCACTTTTCCTCTTCTTCAGATGAAAGACTATTTGATTCATGGTGTTTTTCTTTGTACCCTTCAAAAGGGCGAGCTAAATATCTTATAGTCCTTAATTTACCTCTGGCATCATAATATCCATAATGTCCTTTAACAGTACCATCCTTCAGTCTTTCTTCCAATCGAAACTGACGATTTTTTCTACGATTTTTATACGCTATAATTAAATCACCCGAATAAGTTTTCAAAATTACTAATATCTTTTACAACACTTACCCATCTCCAGTGTCAAATCCAAAAATATATGTTTTGGGACCGTCATGGCCTTGAATCTGAAACTCTATCCTATCGCCGTCATCAGATAATTCCAAAGATCTAGGAGTCTCCTTTTTAGCAGATTTTTTCTTCACATTAACTTTAGTTTCTAGAGCAGCCTGAAATACATTATTTAACCACTTATTATTAAGTTACATATAAGTTTTCATTTAATTAAGTGGTACTTATAAAAAAATATATATGTACAATTAATTTTCTCAATCAATATAAAAGAATTGATTATTTAATTGCATGCAAATTTTTGCAATTTATTTTGCAATCAAGAAAACTGCAAGAAGGTAATTTCACCAGTGGCGTGTAAAGCTGTATAAAACTTATTGTCTCAAACACGAAAACCTTTGTCTCTAATCTTGTCGTGTCAGAGAGTCAATTGAAAACGACAATATTAAGAAACTGGGGCAGTCGGTCGGGAATTTAAGTGATTTACGCTCGAATGCGTGCTACCTACGATAAAAAAAAAGCACTCGAGATCGTGTTATCCAAATATACCTTCGAGTCTGAGTTGGCCTGCTGAATCGGCGCGTGATCTCTGATATAAAGAGGTCCCTCATTTTGATGGCTTATCTTCGTATTTTTCTTATTTTTCAACGTCACACCAGGCCGATGATTTCGCGGAAATTGATCCACCTCACGAGCGACCGGCACTGTCGAATGACTCTGAAATTTTTCATAATGGGAGAGAGACTCAGGCGCCGGTGGTTTCAGGTACAATGCCGGAAAGCTTGCTGGAGCTTTCTTCATGTACGGGATTGGCTGAATCAACAGGGCTTGTTTGCTCTCCGCTGATATCACCGGTACCGGCGGCGCTTCATAGCCAATCTTGCTATCCTTTGGCTCTACAGGTGTATAATACAGAAGATACGAGTTGTGTAGTCTCACTGGAGCTGGAGGTACGAGGGCAAGTTCGTTTATTGTTTGATAATCTCGTGGCGAGAACAGGTACTGAGCAGGTTGCAGTTGCGCAAAAAGGTGTTCCTGTATCGGTCCCACCGCCTTTGTCCAGGACACGTACGCCAACAACAGCTATAGTAGGATGAAAAAGAGGAAAAGTCAAATGTATGTGTGTATGTGTCTATGCATGCGTATGGTAAGCGCGCGCTTTCGATAATTTTGTTTTTTGCGATAAAGACGCAAGCAATTTATATTGACTGTTTTTTGCGTTCTTAACTGTCCAAGTAGTGCGCCACTCGAGCGCGGCAAATAAAGCCTACATAACTGGTGGACTCTAACGTTTTTTGCAATGTCAAGTGAAAGCCTTGTGTAGGTGTCGAGTGTATATACCTGCAACCTGGTGTACGGAAGGTAAAAGCAAATTTTCTCACGTTAAGCGGAATTTTAAATTCTCTTTTATTATAAATTAGTAATAATTGTTCGATCGTCATTATGTTATCCGAATAAATATAAAAACTTTGATTAATTTTATTAAAATAAAATGGAATAACAACACGAGCGATTTCAATGTTTATTAGTAAACGTTAGATAATGTATAAGAAAACAAGAGACGGTGAAAATAAGTGTGAGAATTAGAGTTACAAGTTTATAAAAATGTTTTACTTACTGCTAGCCTCAAGCACATCGTCTTTTCGGTTGAATGGTCCGATTAAAACTGAGCTCCCTATTCTTTGATATGCATGCTTGATCGATTCCTCCTGTACCTGCTCTTTCTATCCCCTCTTAGGAGATCCTTTCATAAAACTCTTAGGACATGCGGCATCGGCTGCTTAATTTTCTCACAGCTTTTTTATAGTAAGGCAAAAATTTACATTCAAACGAGCCGGGAAAACTGATGTATAATTATGTCTCAATTACTTGTAGTTTACACAAGTTAAGTAATCACAATTTTAATTTACTAATTTTCTTTTTAATTTGGATGAGGATAGTATCTCAGATTTGGATTATGGATCATTCTTAAACTTTGTTTTTAAATAACGAAATATCAAGGAAGCCGCAAAATTAGACCTTAACACTTCAATAAACTAAAGCTATCGACATTTTTAGCTGTATTTTAAATAAAATACTGAATAAAAGTTAGTTTAGGCAAGCCTCACATACGATTACCAAAAATATAAAGTAAAACTACAAAACGTGAGATTTCCAATGCTTTTTTTAGAATTAAAAAATATCAACTTCTTCAAAAGTTATTATAGTTCAAACTTAAGCAACTAAAAACCGCTGATAAATCGATGGAAACTAGAGCTTCAATTTCATGTATATTTAATGCATATTTCGTTGTTTACCTTTGAACTATCATAACTTTAGAAGGTATTGATATTTTTTAATTCTGAAAAAGGCAATGGAAAGGTTACGTTGTATAGTGTTATTTTATTTTTTATAATCTATTTCATTAAAATACAGCTGGAAACATCAATAACTTCAGCTTATCAAATCATTAGGGCAGCTTCCTTCATATTTCGGTATCTAAAAACACATCTCACAGTTTGAGAAAAATCCGCGATTCGCATCTTAGATACTATTCTTGTGAGTTATGCTAATCATACTATTCTCATTATATTTTATAAAAACATAATTGTTTTACACAACGTCGTGTTGCGGGAAATCGAAGCTATTTTTTATCGATGCGCTGAATAAGGAGCTATTTCTCCGAAATTTATAAAAAGTGCAGTTTTAAAGATAGATGCTTTTTTACGAGAATTTCAGGTATCAACATGAAAATTTTATTTACACTTTTATACCTTAAAGCATAATAGAACGTTTTAATTTTACATTCATGTACGTAATTAATCTATATCGATATACATCGAATTTCCAAGTGTTGTACAGAAAATTGTTTCTTTTTCAACATCCAATCTCAATATGACATTAGCCTTTTTTTTTCTCCAGCCATAGCCAATTCAAAAACCAATTTCGCAGTTAAATTGATACAATAAAATAGAAAGACAGAAATCGAATTACACAAGTAAACATTGTATTAATTCGTTGTTTCAGCGTTGCGCTTGATCTGAACACTTAAAAAATTATAAGTAGTTTTTAAAGTGTGTGTGTGTGTGTGTGTGTGTGTAGGTATATGTGTATCCCTCAAGCAACGTTAATTCATGACGAAATCTCTTAATTCTTGTCACATTAAAATAAAAAATTGAATGTTTAATTGCGATGATAAAATAAATATTAGTAACGATATAAATATTAATGATACCATTAAAAAAAATGTATTAAATAAAGTATATACGTAAAGTTGACGATGAATGCTATATGTAGCTGTTACAATTACATGAACGGAAATCCCACTCTTATTATATGCTTCCTGAATCGAAAATGTAGCTTCAAGCTTGACGAAGAGAAGAGTACAATGAGTTTTGTCACAGCTGTCCGTCTAACTGCGGTTATAAAGGATGAACTCTAACGGAAACGTCGATTTCAGAAGAAGTTGATGGAGTATCGTTAATTTTCATGTCAACGGGGCATTCGTATAAAATCTAGGATTTTTCATTTTTCTCGTCTAGTCTTAATACGGTAATCGGGATCATAACACTTTTTTATTTACATATTATAGTTATTCTCAATCATGAAACAATATATTGTAGCACTCATTTGTTGTTACAGTGTCTTTTCACCGTTGCACCAAGTTCTGGTAAACTTCATTAAATTAATTTTGTTAATAAAAGTATCGAACTATAAAGGGACTAAATATATTGCTCACGAAAGTTCTTTTAATCATAATAATCTGTTTTCTAGTATTTATACATACTTTTCCTTTAATTACCATCATATATCATTTTCTTTCACATATAAGTACAAGATGATTTTAAAAAATTTTGAATTTAAAAGATATCACTTTTAGTATAGTTATATATTTATTTGAAGCGTCTTATTCGAGCGAGCAAATCTTATTTGATGTTTTATTGATCGCGGCCCCTTAAAAGTAAAATAGATCTCAATTAGCGAGTAGATATAAATTTTTATTGGTCAATCTAATATACTTGCCCAATCTTGATACCGTTTTTCTATATATACGTGGTATAGCAAAATTAAATGACTTGGCATTAAAGAAATGTTTAGTCACGAGAAATAAACGATACTTAACTATGTCAAGAAATATTCGAAAGTAAATTAAAAAAATAATTAAAACAATACACAAATTTAAAGAATAAAAATAAGTAATAAAAAATAAAGATGCACAATAACGCGAATTGCACCAAATCCCTCTCTCTCTCTCTATCTAAAGAAGTTGACAACAATGACTATCGTGAAAAATTGCTGATTGTTCCCAGAGCCTGAAGTGTCGCACGGGTAATCAACAGAGCGACGATCAATTCCAGAAGATCATGCAGGTCTGCCGTAGACGATTTCTCGGCTACGAGAGAGAAAACGGTGGTCGCGATTATAACGCACGTGACAGCGATTCGCAGGAATCGTCGGACTCGGAATCCGATGAAGACGTGTTTGACAACAAATTCCTTTCCTCTGGTAGCGGTTCTAACAATAATCGCTACAATAACGGTAAAAACAACAAGAACAACGGTGGTCGATACGATTACTCAAGGAATATGACACATCAGTCGTCACAGTCGCGCAACGGGGCTGGCGGCAACAGGTCAAGCGGCAGCAGGTGGTCGTCTGATAACGGACAAATGGGTAACAATAATAGGCAAGGCATGAGGAACGGTGGTAGAATTGATAATTCTCGTGGGTACAGTGATAGTAGATTCAACAACAATAACAACAACAACAATCGAGGTGGAAATAATTATAATAATAATAACAATAATAATAATGGGAACAACGACGATAATGCGGAAGAATCAGAACATGAGCAAGCCGTAAGACATAGGTTTACCATGTTTGCTTTTTTTTAATATTCGCATATGATAGAACGTAATTTTTAATTTAAAAGACAGTATTATATATAATTTACCTCTTACAGTTAAAAAAAGTAATTTTTATTTTATATAACAAAATATTGTATGTCTTTTGAATACAATAAATAATAAAGAACTATAAGTATTTAATGGTATTATAACTATAACTATTTGTAATCTTTTACAGTGCGTCATCCAGTGCTTTTTCAATGAACTTAATTTGGTAAAAATAATTTAAAGTGCTAAAATACACATAATTACGAAACTACGTATAAATAACACATAATATTAATTGTATAAAATCTTTATGTTACAGGTCGATCAAAGAGGCTTTCCAGAAAAATCCGCGGTAGTAGGCATAATGACGCAAAATATCCAAGACCCTGAACTTCGTGATTTCGTGGAGGAGTCCGTTATTGAATGCTATCACTATTTGAATAACAATGGTCGGCAGGAAAAGTGCCAATTTTCTCAAAATTTACTTTCCTGTTTGGCTGAAAAAGGTAGCGAGGTATGTAATAAAATTGTGTTAGTATAAAAACGTAAATCGTTTATAGAAAAATCAAGCGTTAAAAAGTGAGAAAGACTTTTGGTTTTTCAGAGATGCGAGGATTGGGATGATGACTAATTCGGTGAAAAAAAATCGAATTTTCTCATTTAAAAGGAAGAAGGATTCTCCAAATTATTTATAATTTATGTATCTTTTATTATCGTATGATTTATATGTACAGAATAACAAACGCTATGTAAGAATTAAAAATACAGAGGTTTTTTAGCGATATTTTACAGTTTTTATACAAAGGCACTACAATCTACCTTATCAAAGAGCATATGTTTACAATTAAAAATTAGCGGTTTTAAAATAGTCATCAAAAAAGTGTAAACAATAATACTTTATAAGCGCGCGGTACGAGAAAATCACTTTCGCTTTTTCAAATTTTCAAAGCGCTTCATTAAGTCATCAAAGTCAATATCATCGTTTTCGCCTGTGGCATTTGATTGCGCGTCATTGTCGGAAGGAACAGCAGGTAAGTCTGGCAAGTTGAAGTCATTCATTTGCATTTTGGAACGTGGTTGAGGCTTTGGTTTTTGATCAGACTGCAAAGTAAAATTTTATTAATATAACAAATCAATTGTATTTTAATTATTTATCAGTAATAATAATAATAATTATTATTATTATGCCAAGAGAAAGATAGAGATTTATAGTATTACATATTTATATTTTATATCTTGTATAAAATCATAACTGAATTGTTAATAAAGCTATTATTATTATTATCATTATTATTTATCAGTATCTTAAAGCTTACTTGTTTATTTAAATCTGGTGGGAATGATGATCCATAAGGTGGTGGTAAGTCCTCTTCCTGTAAAAAATTATAATTTCATTTTAAAAATTGAACCCTCTGTGAGATAACATTTATCATATTATACATACAGGTTTATTATTTGAATTGGCCTTATCTAAAGGAATGTTATAGGAGAAAGCAGCTGGATTAAAATGATTATTTGCGTCTTTCTCCATGGATGTGCTTGGTGCAGTGAAGCCCATTGGTTGACTAGGACCACTCATATTAGGTGGAAGTGGTAACTGCGGAAATCCTATAAATCCTGGAGGTTGTATACCACCACTTGCTTGGTCCAAGTTGTTTGGAACTTGTCCACCATTTCCTATATCAATTAAAAGTGTATCTTGACCCTCTGCCATTATTTGAGGATCAGGCTCGTACTCAACATTATAATTTTTAGCTATTTCAATTAAATATTTTTCCACTAATAACTTTGAAGGTGATTGAACGCTCATTTTATGTTTAAGTTTTTCTGATATAGTTTGTAAAGCCTCTTCTCTGCAGGCATCTGCATATTGCTTTCCGTATTTTGAAGTTAATATATCAGAAATAACTTTCATCTCTTGTACATCAGTCTGTATACGGGGCGCTGCCCACATAATAGTTGATATTGACTCAGACAATCCATCATCTAATGTTCTATTAAGAAAAAGAGTAGCATTTTATAATTTATAAAAACAAATAAAAATTGCCATAAAAGAAGGAAATATGTATTTTTATTTAAAAATAAACTCACTTCATTTGTTGAATAAGACCAAATCGAGCAAGTAAAAGATCACAATACATCTCCAAAAGTTCCATTGCTTCAACCATATAATCTTCCCTTATGATATGTTCTACCCTGATTCTTGCTCTTTCTACTTTACCAGCAGCAATGTAATCAGCTATTTCCTTTCTTGCTTTTTGTGCTAATTCAGTCTTCTTTTTTTCTAAAAGTTTAAGCCTATTTATGGCTAACCTAAGATGTGTTTTCAATTTTGTATAATTCGGCGCACTTGAAAACATTTTTAAAATAAAAACACGTTTTGTAAATCAGTCGTAATACGTATTTGAAAGACTATATATATAGATTATTTGGTTTAACACTTTGATGTTCAAAACCACTTATCGTTGTTCTTGCAGGGCTGATATCGTATTAAGAAGAAATTGACAATGAATCACAGGTGAAAATACACAGCATACTCATGAGAAGCTGAGAACACACGAAATGATAAATATGCATACTAGCGTACTCTGGTGCGTTCGTATATATAGATACGCACTTACACAGTATGACGGTACAACGTACAACACTGACTCACTGATATACATATATATATACATTACTATATATAACTATACGACTACATGACAGTTTCATTCCATATTCCTCAGTTCAGTTTCCTTATTCCTTTTTCAAGCCAATCATTCATAATCATTCGCATAATGATCATTCATGAAAGAAAAGGAATCCTAATTATAATAATAATGAAGAAAAAGATATTTTGATAATAGTTAGATAAAAGTGATTTCAACTTTAACTTTTTATTATTGTATAAATAAGTTAATTAAATGTATAGAAATATATTTTCTGGTTACATAAAGAAAATAGCTTACACGATTTTTTTTCACTTATATTTACTAAGTGTTGAGGTAATAATATTAACATTTCTATAAATTATAAATAGCCATTGTGTATTTAATTATATGAAAAAATCTTAAAAAAAAGCTATTTTTAATGGATAATACAATCGCAGACTATTGTACTACTATTATTTTATTATAATCCAATAGAAGATTTTTAAATTTAATTTTTTAAATAAAATGCACTAAGAAAACATACAAAATTTTCAAAATTTATAAGAAATTTATTAAAATTCTGCTATTGGATTAAAATATATTGTTGACTTAATATTATTTGCAATAATATTAATCTGAAGTATATAATATTATTCGGTGCATTTTTATAGCAGTAAAACTTTCAAATATTAAAAATATACATAAAATTATAATACATGTAATACCAACAAATTTTCAATTTTTAAATTTATTCTCTAAGTCGGGCCAATCGTTGTGTCAATTCATCTTGCTCTTGACTTACAGCAGTAGAGGTACCAATGCTTCCCGTTTGACCGGATGGCAGTTCCATATTCAACTCCAAACTGAAAAATTATATCAGTTAGATATACTTCAAAATAGTATAAAAATAAAAATTATATTAATTACCCAGCTTCGTCTGCTATCTGCTGCATTAAACTATCAACATCATTCTGAGGAACATTAATTGTTGTTGTCTGAGACATTGCATTTTCCATGTATGAACTTTGTACGTCCAAATCTTCAAATTGGCTTTCAAATTTATCCATAAGACCTGAAATTTTTTCCAAGTTCATAGATTTCATTGCTGCATCCATAGCTTTAACAACTCCAGCCATTGATTGTGTAACTTTTCTGGTCGTTAATGCTGTTTGTACTCTGCTTGCTACGGCATCTACTCTAGCGCTCATTCGTAAGTAATTGAGTGCTTGATTCTTTTGTCTGATAGCATTTTCTGCATGAATTTTTGCTCCTTCCATATTTCCCTTTTGAATGGCCTTCTTAACCTTTGCCTTTTCTAATTTCTCTTCTTTCTCGCATTTTTTTGAATTTCGCTCTAATTCCTTAACAGCAAATTTGAGGTTGAATAAATTTTCTAAGCAGTAAAAATATTAAGGAAAATAGGTAAACACATGTAAAATATATTAATAAAGTAAGTTCATATAAAAATTATTATAAACGCCGAATATATCAATAAACAATCAATTTTCTATAGAATTAAAAAAGGATACTCTCCATTTGAGAGACAGACATTGCTGATTGTTCGGCCCCCGTTGTGGTAACTGTCAAGAAATCTCAGAAGTATAATGATCTTGGGTCTGCGTCGTCGTTGTAGTGGTTCTCAGCTTCGCTGATATGCTACTCCAAGTCAATCGTTGATTATATATTGATGTCCAGAGGTTCTTTTTCGTAAAACTCTCGATGGCGCATTGGTTATATTCCAGACAATCCAAGGACGAATTTTTCAAATTCTTCTGCAATTATGATGTTATTAAATCACCAAAAAATATCACCAAAATATATAAAAACAATACTTACGATATGGTTTGTTTACTTTGTTCGAGAATGATACCAGACACATAAAACTATTAAAAATTTTTTATATTGATATTTGTAACTGCTATTGACTCATCACCGAGTTTTCTTTCTACGAAACTTAACAAGCAGTGAACACAGAACACGCACACCGCGCACGCCAGCACAGCTGATTATCAAGCAGTACCAATGAATTATATCAGATGGCGACTGCTGTCTAGTATTGAAGGTATATATTGTACATTTCGGACTATACCATATCCTCTGTTTTGCATTTTACGAAAATCACTCACAAAAAATTTCGTAATAAAGCCGAGTAACAGTACCCAAGGATCTTCTGTCGATTCATCACATAATGAGTATTTTGTCTTCAAAATTTTTCTAATACTATTTGCAATAACAGTTATACCGGCACACGAAAGGTTATAATTATTGTAATAATTTGCGTAAGTATTAACATAAATTATTCAAAACTTTCCGTTACGAAAAAGTATGTTTTTAATAGAAACGCAATAATTGTTTTGAGCAGTGATTAGAGAAAAATGATATAATTTTATTTATGAATTTGTAAAATAAATTCTAGAATAATCTATACTTGCAATCAGTTAATAAGTAATATTTTGTATCTAATCAGATATGCATCTGATCATTTTCATCCATTTTTCTCAAGTCATTCAAGTGAATTTTGTCAATAATTTTTATTTCTTTTTCACAGCAATATGTGTACTTCTACAAAGAGAAAGGTACTTTGAGATACAGATGTTTAAGCTAAATGTTATATATAAATTTTAGTTTAATTTTTTTTAAGCTTTTCATATATACTTTATATTAATGTTTGATTTCATTAAAACAGCTAATATTAAATGTATATACTAGTATAATTTTACATTGTATTGTAGTTTAAAAATATGTATATTTTGCAAATTTTGTATAAATTTATCATGGAGGAGTATTTTATAGTTTGTAATTTATTATTATCATTGCTTTTCTAGTCAAACCACACGCAATCTGGAATGTTACATACCTTGAAAAAATTAGTGTTTGAAATAGCAAAATGTATCTTTATTCAAATACGATGGTTTATAGATTACTTTATAGATTTTGCTTTTGGTTTATACTATGATTCAAAAGCTAAAAAAATACCACCAATTACAAATAAATTAGTTCTGGAGAGTGCGATATCTTTAGCTAAGAAAATCAGGTAAATTAAAAGATTCCAGCATATACAAGATGATATTGACTTTTTGATAATTATCTCTCTTATCATTTTATTAGAGAACGAAAAATTTCTGCTGAGGAAGTGGTAAAAGCTTTTATTGAAAGATGCAAAGAAGTAAATGGAGTAATGAATGCAATTGTTGAAGAAAAATATGAAGATGCTATTAAAGAAGCTAAAAATGTTGATAAAATGCTCAAAGATGAAAATTTAAGCATAGAGCACCTTGAAAAAAACTTGTCTCTGCTTGGAGTGCCATTTACAACAAAAGAAAGCAATGAAGCAAAAGGTAAATGAATAACACTTGATTCATAATAATTCATTATGCATTAAAAATTTTATATTACTTTATTTTAGGATTACTTCATACAATGGGTACATTAAGTCGAAAGGGTCATCGTTCTGAAGAAGATGCAACAGTTATTGAACATGTTAAAAAAGCTGGAGCAATTATTATTGGAAAAACCAATATTCCAGAATTGAATCAATGGATTGAATCCAGGAATAAAATTTATGGACAAACAAGTAATCCATATAATACTACAAGAACTGTTGGTGGTAGCAGTGGAGGTGATGCAGCAATAGTTTCAGCATGTGGAGTTCCATTTGCTGTTGGCAGTGACATCGGCGGTTCAATTCGAATACCAGCTGCATGTAATGGAATTTTTGGATTTAAACCTAGTGAAGGTATAAATTTTTATCAGGGCTTTATCAGATATACTTTGTTCATTATATATTATTGAGTTATATTATCAAAAATTATCTTATTAGGTATGACGTCTCTAAAAGGTATAGGATTAAGAAAAGATGTATACTTAGATTCAATGGCTGAAGCTGGTCCATTATGCAAACGTGCTGAAGATTTAGAATTGTTAACTAAAATTATAGCAGGTCCATATTTGAAAACCTCATTGGATACATCCATCGAATTAAAAAATTTAAATATATTTTATCAAGAAAGTTCTGGGGATATTCGAGCTAGCAAACTTAGTTCTGCAGCTTATAATGCTTTAATGAAAGCAGTGAAGCATTTAGAACAAATTACTGGATCTGCAACTAAGGCATATTTAAATTTTTATTTATGTACATTAATCCCTTTAAATTAAATATATTGAAAAAAAAAAAAGTTTTTATTTTCTTTTCAGATTAAATTACCAGGATCTGAGTATAGTTATCGTTTATGGCGCTTCTGGATGACTCAAGAAAATGCAGACTTTCCTTCAGATTTAACTAATAATAAAGTTTGTATTTTATTTCCACTGAAGTAGTGATCTACATTATTTTACTTTAATAAATTTTTTATTTTTAGGGACGTACTAGTGCAAGTGCAGAAATTTATAAAATATTGAAAGGAAGAAGTGAAGTAACTTTAGCAGCTTTGTTAAAATTAATTGATAATGATATTTTCCCGCAAGAGAATCCAGAATGGGCAAAAAATATTACCAATAAAATGAAAGCATATTTACTGGTATATAGTAGTATTAATTATATTGAAAATAATAAATGTTATAACGGGTGGGGATTCGGGGCTAATCAGCGCAAGATAGAAACTTTCGAATGATAATCGGTAGTCTCGCAGTAGGGACACTCGATTGGTGTCCGGACGCCCCGAGATAAATTCCGGGTATATCAACGCGTACTTCTGATATCCTGTTTTGCTAATCCACTCAGTTATGACTTATATTTATATATGAATAAATATATGTGCTGTAATGTATTTAATTTTGCAGGAAAAATTGGAAAATAATGGTGTATTGTTGTACCCCACATTTAATTCTGCAAGATATCATTATGCCTCATTTTTGAGTCCTTTCAGTTTTGGATATTGGGCTATCTTTAATGTATTAAAAGTTCCAGTTTGTCAAGTGCCTATGGGTTTAGACGAAAATGGATTACCTGTTGGAATTCAGGTAATCAATTTTTACAATTTATGACTGCCATATAAAAGTGTAAATAATAATGTTAAATTTATAAATTTCACAGGTTGTAGCAGCTCCCAATAATGATCGTTTATGTATAGCAGTTGCAAAAGAATTAGAAAGTGTTTATGGAGGATGGGTTCCACCATCATAGACTGTTAAATTTTTTAATCATTCCTAAAATTTTTCTATCTTCTATAGGCTTAATGCAAATAAAATAATTTTTTATACATACAACAATATTACAGTTGTCTTCAAACATATTGTAGTATTATTATATAATATAATTATATAATTATAGAGTAAAATTTAGAATGAAATCTTTTCTAAATGATTTTTTTAACAATTTTTTGATGAAAATATGAACATCTCAAATATAGATTTTAAGTAAAATTCCATGATAAAGTTAAAGTGCAATAATATGTTAGGACTGAAATTCACTATCAATTTACGGTAAAGGTTTAATCATATATGTGATAAATTTTATATTTATTTTTAATATTATACGGCGCATTTCAATTTATTAAATATTTTTATGTATAATTTTATGTATATTTCATTTGAAATAAAATATTTTAGTGATTATTATATTAAAATTTATTTATATGAAAAATAATTACCTGTTTCATTTTACTTACGTACCTTTCAAAATCTCGTCTGCTATATGACATTTAGCTAATTAGGTATAGTCGTATTGTCGTATAGTACTTTACTGAGTTACTGAAAGTAAGTAGTGGGGAAATCAACTATGTCGATGTGCGAGCCTGAGATGTGTAGAGTATGTGACGTGTTCCTATAAATTGTTATTTGCTTTCTTCAACATGCGGTGATGACATTTTAAAAAGTTTATTTTTGTTAAAAGAAATAAAAGAAAATAAATAACATGGAAAAATCTACAAAGATAAAAACGGAGAAGCGGTCCGTAATGCCACCAGATTTACAAAATAACCTTCAAGGTACGTATGTTTTGTTACGTGTTTGGAATTTCGCGGGAACTTGAAAACAACATTGTTGGATATTGTTAATTTTATATATAGATACGAAAACAGTAAAACAATCTGCAGGTGTACAAGGAGAAGATTCAAAGGTACAATCGATTACATTGTTAGAATATAATTTTATTTCATACCTTAACATATACATCTTTTTGCTGTAATCATAGCTGTCAAATATGGTTTCAAAAGAAGGAAAAGAAGACACTGTTGAAGGGCTGAGAAATCAACTTGAAGCTCTAACAAATTCTTTAGCAGTATTATCAGCAGAAAAATCAAGGATGGAAGCAAGTTTTCAAAGTGAAAAAAAACAAATTAGAAGTGAACGGGAAGAAGTATGATGTTTGAAAGAAAATTGTAATTTCTTACAAAATTGTTATTGAAAGCTAATATAAATATTTTTTTACAGTACGAAAGGGTAGTAAAAAATTTAAAAGAGAAACTGAAACGTATTCAAGGTCATGCTATGTCAGAAGTTGAACATCTCAAATATAAATTGATCATGGAACGTCATGAAAGAGAAAAGGATCAAGCTGAACATTCCACAGCCACAAAGTACATATATTTTTTTAATGAATTGTAGATTTATGTCTAAGTGCAAAATTTAATTAGCAAAAATGTTTGCAGAGAATTGCAGAAACATGTAACTAACGAACAGAAAGTCAGAGAGCAAGTGGAGTTACAGTTAAAAGAATTCAAAAGTACGTTATCAAGTAAATCTCAAAATAGATTATTAGAAGCTGAACTTGATATTTTAAGAAATAAATTGAAACAGGCTGAAGCTGTTGCGAATGAAACTCCTACAATGTTATTAAATCTTCAAACAGAAATGTCATTAATGAGGAAAAAACATCGAAGTGCTATTCATGAGGTAATCTCAATTCATACATTTAATGATTATTGTATTAAAATGTAATACTTTATAAAATGCATTATAGGAACAAAGAAGAGCTGCTGCAGCAGAACAAGAAGCTAGAGCTCTAGCAGCGAGTCATGAAGCACGAGTCGCTGGTTTAGAAGCTCGCCTTGCAGAGTTATCTGATATTGTTGGTGGATATGATAGACTTCGCCAGCAAGATCAGAAAGCTATTCAAAAGTTGAAGGAACAACTAATTACTTTACAAAACTGTAAAAAAACAGATGATTTTGAAACTCCCCAGCAATTAGCTGAAAAAATAAAAGGTCTCTATTTACAACTTGTAGAATTAGATAAAAGTAGCTCATGCACTAATGTTAAAGGTACTAATATTTATTCACTTAAAATAAATGTGACATTTTAATACATATTAACTAATTATTATGTTCTTAGAATTGCTAAATAGTTTGAAGCTCTGTGATATAAGTCAAGATTTTATTTATAAAGAAAAATACGAGGCTATTTTACGAGAATTTGAAGAATACAAAAAACGTCCAGTTGTAAATGATGTATCACGACATAATAATGAAAAAGTTGGTTCAAACGATGAAACGCAATTGTACAGAGCAAAAGCTCATAATAAAAATTTGGAAGAGAAATTGCGTATGCTTGTGAATGAAATATCGGAAAAAGAAAAAGATTTTAAAAATAAATTAGAAAAACAACAGTTACAACTACAAGAACAGTATTCGAAAGCCGAGCAGTTACTAGCTCAAAAAGACGCTGAATATTTGAATAAAATAGCGGCTTTGGAACAGCAGTTACTTCGACAACGCGAAAGATCGATATCTGTGATACAAGAAAAGGATAAAGAAATACAAATGCTTAAATCGTCTTTTGATGCATTATTACCTAAAAGGAGTATTATGCTTGATTCAGGAAACCAAAAATTCAATTTCTCGTCTCGACATAGTAATGTGAAAAGTGAAGCTAATGATCTAATGTCGGGACTTATAACGATTGAAAACAATCCTCCAATGATCCATTACACCCAAGAACTCGCTCGAAAGGAAGTTCAAATTTCCAGCTTGCGAAAGCAGAATGTGCAATTGGAGACGGCGTTGCGCGAGTTAGAAAGGAATTCTTTCCGTATAGCGGAAAAACATGAGGAAGAAGTGAAGAAATTGGAGAGTCAAATAAAAAGGTATTTTTAAAAAAATCTTTATCCTTTTAAATGTATAATATCATTGATAATTAACAAAAATATTAACACTACTTTTAGACTGGAAGCTTCCAAATCGAGGGAAGGTGCAAATCTTGAATACCTCAAAAATGTTTTTATTAATTATTTAACGAGCAATGATGCAGCGCGAAAACGGCACATGCTCAACGCTATTTCCACGGTGCTGCGATTCACCACGGACGAAAGTGAAAAAATATCCAAGCATAAATGATGAAGGTTTATTTTTTAAATATAAATTTATTTAATTGCGTCCACTGACTGTCTTTTCAGTCTAAACCGATAAGTCTCCATGTATTATATTTGTATAGTAATATTTTAAGGGAACCGAATGTATACATATATAATAAATATCTGTACATAGTTAATTATCTACAACAAAAAAACGGAGAGATCAATCATTAATATAAAATAGTACACTCTATAACAGAAATAGCGACACGCCTTTTTCTCAACGACGATTTTAACGGAGTACCAGTTAGTTACCACTTTGCTGATACACGCGTGCACGTGCATAAAAATCGCTTTTATGATTGACGTGCACGTCGACAAGGTGAACGTTTACACAGATATATATATACACGCGCGTGCACACGGTGCCTAATGCGCATAAGGGCACCAGACGGACATGGAAGGAAGGAACGTCGTTGCGGTATACGAGGCAGGAGAAGGTGATACGTGTGTCTCTCTCGCCTTTCTCGGTTGCAGTCGCACAGCTTATACAGCGGAGACCGAGAGAGAGAGAGAGAGGGACAGAGAGAGAGAGAGAGAGAGAGAAAGATCCGTGTCAATAAACTTGAATCTGGCACGACAGGCCGAGAGCGACAGCTCTCTTGGTCTCTCTCTCTCTCTCTCTCTCTCTCTCCCTGCAAGACGCTCGATCGCCGCGCGTGCCATACACTTATCCACCTCGCATACACACACACGCGTGCGCGCGTACTCTATATATATTTATATTCGCACTCTTTTATGCTTGTCTCTCGATAATTTTCTCCGTTACTTCGTATTCTTTTTCTCTTACAAGGGTTCCGTGCGCCGGAAAGGGGAAGGAACTTGGTCCGCTTGTAAACGATCTTTTCCTTTTTTTTCTTCTCTCTTTCTCTCTTTGGTTTCAGTTCGAGCGGCCGAACGAGATATGTGTGGGGGCACTTATATGCTATATGTTGTTATGTAATCGAAGAATTTTATTGTCGATGAAATTGGTGAATAACGTTTCTTTTCTCTCGATGACATTACGTAAGCAGCTTTTTTTTACGTCAACCGATCAAATATAAAGAATCAACAAACATGGGCTTTTATGTCGGATTTAACTGTTTTTCTTTTTTTTTTAAATGGCTTATATTAAAAGGACGATTAGTCGTATCGGAATTTAATGAAGAAGTTAAACATGAAAAAATGCGCGAAAGCGTGAAAAAAAGAAGTAAGTTATCTTCACAGTCCGTTGTAGAAAGAAGAAAAGTGAAAACCACGGTCAAGAGCAACCGGAGCA